>CANSZD010001080.1:0-242500 GCA_947648045.1 Beta corolliflora | reverse complement strand
GTTAGGTCATATATAGTTCCAATAGGTACATATATAACTATAAGAGTCAATTAAACTCCACTTATATGCTTTGAAACACATTTTGGGTAAATGAAGGCCATTTCGGGCCGATTTTGGCCTTTACACTCCAATTCACTTAGTTTTTTGCATTTAGCCGCATGTTAGGTCATATATAGTTCCAATAGGTACATATATAACTAAAAGAGTCAATTAAACTCCACTTATATGCTTTGAAACATATTTTAGGTAACTATTTGTTTGTTTCTTGTTTTTATAGAATACGTTCCATATTACTCATAATGAGGAAAAAAAGGCGGCGTTTCTATCCGCGGTGGCCGAAAGATTTAGAGCTTTCAAAAGCAAACTAGTGAGTGGGTGGATCACGAAACGGAGAAAGAGGACTATAAAGAGGAGGAAAATTCAAAAATCAAAGCAAAATGAGGGTGAGACGGACAAGGAGGCCGAAAAAGAAACAGAAAAGGAAGGGGGAGAGGAAGATACATTTCAACCGGATTCTTTGCCTCATCAGATTTGGGGACATATAAAACCAGAAGATTGGGAGGCATTTGTTGCCCAAAATACTACGCCGGAGATGGTGGTAAGTATTGCACTTTAAACTATATATATTCGACTTTGCATGTTCACTTTCAATACAATTACACGTGTTTTCTAATTGCCCATGTGAATTTATAGGCTAAGCGTGAGAAACATTCACACAGTGCAAGACAGAGGAAGCACTACCATCATATGGGTTCCCAAACTTATGCGAGCGCGAGAAAGTTGTGGATTGACGAGAAATTTTACCCTTCTACCAATACAACTACAACGTCATCTTCTAGCTCTAAGGACGCGCCGTCTGTCATAGTTGATCGTGTCGCTGATTGGTGGTGCTCCTTGCATAGGCGTGATATCAACAATCAAATGACCATTTCAGATCCGGGAACTTTGAAGATAGCCAATGTCGTTGTAAGTACATGCACTACCAATCCCCCACCCCCCTGCATACTCCCCCACCCCTTGCACACCGCCCCCCACACCTGCCCACACCCCTAACAATCCCCCCACCCCTCGCACACTCCCCCCCCCTGCTCCCCCCCCACCGCACACGCCCCCCACCGCACACCGCCCCCGCACACTCCCACCCCACCGCACACTCCCCGCACACTCCCCCCGCACACATCCCCCACTCCCCCCACACTGCCCCCCCTCCACACTCCCCCCACGCACACCCCCCCCCGCACACGCCCCCTGCATACCGCCTCCACCCCGCACACCGCCCCCACCCCCCGCACACTCCCCCACCCCCGCTCCGCCCCGCACAGGCTTGCCCCACCCCCCTGCCGCTGCCGCTTATGATGTTGAATTTTTTTAAAAAAAAACTTACCGTTGTTAATTTCTCTATAGATGGGGCTCAAGTAAAAAGAGGTTAGCGGCGAGTTCACTCCCCAAGGCAACAAAGATGCCCTTTATGAGACTTTGGGAAAGGACCACAGTGGACGTTTGAGGGGTTTTGGTGGTATTCTCTAGGTGTGACAAAAGCGTATTCTAAAGATTACTCCGTGGGTACAAAATCACGCTCTCAACCACATGATATGGAAGCTATGACACAAGCTATTCGGGAGAAGCTTACGGAGGAAATTACGGAGAAAGTCACGGAGAAAGTGACGGAGAAAGTCACGGAGAAACTCACGGAGAGTTTCAACGCGGTCCTCTCACAGTTTGGTTTA
This sequence comes from Beta corolliflora, assembly GCA_947648045.1. Classification (NCBI taxonomy): domain Eukaryota; kingdom Viridiplantae; phylum Streptophyta; class Magnoliopsida; order Caryophyllales; family Amaranthaceae; genus Beta; species Beta corolliflora. The sequence continues at coordinate 240,773 of CANSZD010001080.1, read as the reverse complement.
CCGGCGATACATCAACCTAAACTGGATCGTCTTTTGGAGGACAAAGCTAGCCATCCTAACACACAAAAATTCCCACCATCTATACTTGAGTTAGAGGTAACTATTATCCTTATATTCTGTAATTGCATGTTCGTAACCTCAATTTCATTTACTTTTTGAAGGAAGAAACGCCTTGCCAGCTTTTACTAGATGTAAAAGATGAGGGTTTGATTGTGGTGGCTGTAGGAAATGCACAACCACGAAGTGAACGAGCAATAGTCCATCATGAGCCTGTGGACAATGAGCACTTGGCGGTTAGTGTAGTCACCATTACTCCTGGTTACGAATACTTTGCTCTTCCGCTGCCTAAACCGTCAATTGATATAAATGTCTTGACCGACGCTCGTGGTGGTTATGTGTTGTGGCCATCGGCATGGGTGAGGTTTTCAGACGAGGTAAATTGAAGCAACTTAAATCCATAGTCATAATTATTTGTTTCATACCTACCTACTAACTAAGTTGAATGTTTTTACCGTTGAATTATTAGGTTTTGGAGAGAATAAACAAACCCAAGGAAAGCAAGGCGGACTCACCACCTCTAGAGAAGGCGAAGAAGGATTCAGAGAAGAAGGATTCAAGCGGGCCAAAGAAGGCCATTTTGGGTAAAGGAATGCAAGATTCAAGTCACCAAGAAAAACCAACTACAGATACTTGGATCGAGAAACCAAAGATCGAGTGTCTCACTAAGGCATGCATATGGCTACATGCAAATGCGCGTGATATGTCGGATGATGCACCTCTCGAGGTGAATTTGGGTACCACGTAATTCAACTACTTTGAGGATACATCGACATGGGTGACTAAGGGTGATTTGAAAGAGTTCCTTTGCGGAGAGATGTTGAATGTTTCCTTGATTCAAGTCTTCATGAGGTAAAACATTTGTAATTTTGAAGTAAATAAAAATGCTTTGCAATATACAATAATATATTTATGTTACGAAGTTGGTTGTGCTTTAAAGATTACTCCAAGATGATCGTTGTGGACGCAAGAGCATACAAGAGCAATTTGGGTGGTTATGTCCAAATTTCACCCGAGCCGACAATTGTTTGCAAAACACAAATGAGGTGAAGGAGTATATTTGGCTATGTATCAAAACATCTCTACGTGCACAACATAAGTTCATACTTGCCCCTTGTTTTGAAGAGTATAGTTCTTAACCTTGTATCTATTTTTACCACTTTAATTATCATTATATATACAAAAGAAGTACTCACATGATTGCTTCCTAACTTTTTTGGCATTTTAGTCTCCATTGGTCGCTCGTTGTGTCCTTCAAACAACACAGTATATCATTTTGATTCTATAGCTCAAGATCCACCACGACAGTTATTCCTCAAATCATGCATAAATAGGTATATTTGTTATTTAAAATGCTAAGCATTACACTTTTTACTAATTTCATTCTTTGGCCATTTCTCACATGAAATTAACTTAACTACAGTTCTTTCTTTTAGCAATGAATGGAAAGCAATGAAGGTAATACATATTAGTTAAGCTACTTCTTTCTTTTAGCAAAAAAACAACCATGTATGTTAATTACATGATTTTTTTATGTAATTCTATGATTAGTGTGCTCAGCAACCGGGGGGAACCGAGTGTGGCTACTATGTGTTGAGGTTCATGTTCGATATAGCCTCAAGTTGCAAGGAAGTCGGGGATATTGAGAAGGTATATAAATATATAACTAATATACGTAGCTTAATTTAAAGTCGATTTTGGCCTCTTAAGCTCAATTTCTTTAGTTTCCCGCATTTAACAACATGTTAGGTCATCTACACTTCTAACAAGTACATACATAACTATTAGAATCAATTAAACTCCAGTCATATGCGTTGAAACCCATTTTGGGTGAATGAAGGTCGTTTCGGGCCGATTTTGGCCTTCGAAGCTCATTTCACTTAGTTTCCCGCATTTAGCAACATGTTAGGTCATATATAGTTCCAATAGGTGCATATATAACTATAAGAGTCAATTAAAGTTCACTCATATGCTTTAAAACCCATTTTGGGTAAATGAAGGTCATTTTCGGGCCGATTTTGGCCTTCGAAGCTCATTTCACTTAGTTTCCCGCATTTAGCCACATGTTAGGTCCTATATAGTTCCAATAGGTACATATATAACTATAAGAGTCAATTAAAGTTCACTCATATGCTTTGAAACCCATTTTGGGTAAATGAAGGCCATTTCGGGCCGATTTTGGCCTTTAAAGTTCAATTCACTTAGTTTTTTGCATTTAGCCGCATGTTAGGTCATAAATAGTTCCAATAGGTACATATATAACTATAAGAGTCAATTAAACTCCACTTATATGCTTTGAAACACATTTTGGGTAAATGAAGGCCTTTTCGGCCTGATTTTGGTTTTCGAAGCTCATTTCACTTAGTTTCCCGTATTTAGCCACATATTAGGTCATATATAGTTCTAATAGGTACATATATAACTATAAGAGTCAATTAAAGTTCACTCATATGCTTTGAAACCCATTTTGGGTAAATGAAGGCCATTTCCGGCCGATTTTGGCCTTTCGAAGCTTATTTCACTTAGTTTCCCGCATTTAGCCACATGTTAGGTCATATATAGTTCCAATAAGTACATATGTAAGTATTTAAGTCAACTAAAGTCCACTCACATGCTATGAAACCCATTTTGGGTAAATGATTGTCATTTTTAACCGATTTTGGCTTTTGAAGCTCGATTTCTTTAATCTCTTTAGAATTATCTAAAGTCTTACTCAAACTAAAACTGATATTATGTGTGTTTCCTTATGTTTAAGGTATTCAACCAAATGGAGAGTTCTTTCACCACAACCGAGATAAACGAGGCTCGGGATTTGCTAGCACACTACCTTACCGAAGTTTGCATGTGAAGATGATGCCGCGACTTTGAGTTTATTTGTTCTTATTGTGTTACTTGCTAGTTATTAGGTCCAATAATATAATTGATTTTTATTTTGGATTTTAGTACTTAGTACAACTTCATTTGTAGTACATTCTCCAAATTTTATATTTATATATATATATTAATATGACTTTTATACGACGCGCTTGTGGGATTTGTGCCAACTATAGCAGGTTAGATATAATAAAATATTATATATATACAAATATAATATATATATATACAAATATAATATATATATACAAATATTATATATATATATATATACAAATATTATATATATATATATATATACAAATATATATATATATATATATATATATACAAATATATATATATATATATATATATATATATATATATATATATATATATATATATATATATTTGTATATATATATATATATATATATATATATATACAAATATATATATATATATATATATATGTATATACAAATATATATATATATATATATATATATATATATATATATACAAATATATATATATATATATACAAATATATATATATATATATATATATACAAATATATATATATATATACAAATATATATATATATATATATATATATATATATATATATATATATATATATATACAAATATATATATATATATATATATATGTATATACAAATGTATATATATATATATATATATATATATATATATATGTATATATATATATATATATATATATACAAATATATATATATATATATATATATACAAATATATATATATATATATATATATATATATATATATATATATATATATATATATAAAACATTAACTGATGTGGTTTACTAAGAGAACCGCATCAGTTAATGTTCCAATGCATACAAAGATGTTGGCGGCAAAGCACAAACCGCTGCGGTTTCAAGGGAAAACCGCAGCGGTTTTTCCTATTAACCGCTGCAGGTTTCCCTTGAAACCGCAGCGGTTTGTGCTTTGCCGCTGCGGTTCACAACCGCATCGGTTTTTTTATGCATACTGCTGCTGCTCCAATCGTTGCGGGCCAAAACCGCAGCGGCAAGCCCGGTTTTGACCGCAGCGGTTGGACTTTATTCCACTAGTGAATTGACAAAAAATCTCTAGTAAGAGATACGTCAAGGTCTCTAAAAGGGAATCTGTCCAGAAGTAAGCAAGCCTTAGTAAAGGAATCTTACTCTCAAATACAAGGACAGCTAAGTAGTAAAGGCCCAAGTAAGGGTTCACTACTTCATGACGAGCGTTGCTTCCTCAAGGAAGCCGGCCAAACCATGGTTCGTCCATAAACAGCAATATATAAATTGCCTACATATGTTTAAGCTCGTCCTAAACAGAAGAATTCACGTTGGCTCGTCCAATGTTGGCCGCTCTCCTTCTTGGTGCAAAGCTCGTCCAGAGCACAAGGATGAGCTAAGCCCAAGAAGGGGGGGATACAGCTAAAACCGTGGAACTTTTAGGACGAGTCAAGTATGATAGACGATCCACAATTACACTTTCAAGATCGTCCAGAGATAAGGACGAGCTACATTTTTACTTTGGTTCTTCAAGGAAATATGAAAACCGTCCAAAGACAAGGACGAAACTCACCTTTTCTCAAGAAGATCGTCCAAAGACCAGGACGAGCTAAGTAAGGGTTCACTACTTCAAGAGAGGGTTGCTCCCTCAAGGAAGTAGGCCAAAGCATGGGTCGTCCACAAATAACTAAGCTCGTCCAAAACAAAGGAGTTTAGGTTGGCTCGGCCAATATTGGTCGCTTTCCTTCTTGGGGCAAAGCTCGTCCTAAATACCAGGATACGCTAAGCCCAAGAAGGGGGGGAAGTCTGAAGATCGCCCAAAGACAAGGACGGCACACTCTTCGAAAACAACTGGGATACAACAAAGCCTGCAGACCGTCCAAATATCAGGACGAGTCTCAAAAATACTTGGCTACACTTAGGAATGTCTGACGATCGTCCAAAGACAAGGATGATACTTACCCTTTCCGTCACAAAGCTTAAAGTCCACTCAAAAGTCAGGACGAGTCTTATCTATACTTTAAGTAAGAAGACCGTCCAAAGATAAGAACAAGATGTATCTATTGCTAAGATAAGTGGCAATGACGACTAAGAAGGGCAGGACGAGTCCAAAGTGTGTTTGATAAAAATTCAAGCGTGAAAATAGAAAGGGCAAACATTGGCAAAAGGTCATTTCATTATATACTTGAAACAGTGACTTACAGTTCAGTATAAAACAAAAAGAAGAGATAAAGCTACGATGGCAAACAAGCCAAGAAACTTAGAAAAATAAACCTAAAACTAGGCATCTCATTCAGCAGGAGTTTCTTGGTCGTCCTCAGGAGACTCGTCCTCGTCCGCAACCTCTTCATCCGATTCCAAGAATTCAGGAGGCTCTTCAACAGTCACCATTGCACGGTGAACGCTCTCCTGAAATTCCAGACGCCGAACAAAGCTGGGTACCTCATGAGGCTCTGCCAGCATCTCAAAAGCCTTGACGGCCCAGTCTTTGGACGTCTCAATGACTTGCTTTAAGCCTTCTCTAGCGTCATCAAAGGCCTGGGTCGCTTCATTCTTCAGCCGAGCATTTCGAGCCCTTAGAAGGATATTCTCCCTTCTAAGTTGAACAGCGGCCAAAAGGGCATTATCTCTCTCACCTGTCAACTCAGTTGAGACGGTGTCCAAGGCCAGTTTCAATTCATCCTGATCCTTGTACAGCTAGTTGATGGTGATGAGATACTGCTGGATGTTAGCCTCCAGTGTGGCCGACCGTGTTTCCCAAGCCTCCCTTGATTGACGGTGGAGAGTCTCCGCCAGTTGAATGTCGTGCATGGCCTTGTCGCCAGCCGTCGTAGCTCGGTGGACGAGATGCTTATTTTCTTTCCTAAGCTCCCTCGCCCAATCCTCAGTTAAAATACTACGAGCCAGAAGCTGGAACAACGAAGATGAAACAAGTAATTAGACAAGTTATAAAGTAAAAAGAATTGTACAAGTATAAAAACAACAGTGGCAACGAACTGTACCTCAGCAGCAAGTTGTGACATGTAGCCCACATGCCCAGCTGATGCTCCCCTCAACCCCTTTATATAGCATTTGAACAGTTCCTGTTTGAGCCGATCTCGCTCAGCCTTGGACATCTTGCAAAAAGCAGCAGAAGACTCCTCGTCAGAGTCCACTATGGGAGCAGCCGCAGATGAAGCTGGTTCTTTGTCCTTATCTGAAAGAAGGGAGGAGTCAGTTCTCTTGATAGGAATGATTATGGCTTGTCTGTTGGACGGACTCATTGAACGTTCGTCGACCCGCACCATCCTAACTCTATTTGGATAATATGACTCACCCGAAGATAAGGATGCCGTCCTAATAGACAATGGCATCTGGGCGACTAGCTTCGCCACCGAGCCGCTGAAGACTGGTATGTTGTCTGTAGCCGTCCCCGGCTCCGGAACAACCAGGGCCATAGCCGAGTCTGGAAGGGTCTCAGTTTGATCAGCTGGAATTATGGCCAACTGATCAGCAGGAACATAACCCTTCTCCCCCATGGCCGGGGAATCAGTGGACGGCTCCTCCTTCAGGACCTTGTCCTTTGGAGGATGAATGGTCTTCTCTCCAGTTCCCTTTCCAGACGGAGTAGCCTTCTCCGTTTTCTTCTTAGTGAAGCCCTTAGGCTTTTTGGCTGCAGGCTGATCCCCGACCAATGTAGTTTTCTTTTTGGACGAAGAAGATTTCCCAGGCGGGGCCTTGTTGGTTGGGGCACTTTTCTGCAAAAATAACCAAGTTAATAATCTGATCGTCCAAAGAACAAAACTATGATTGAACTATTGAGCTCCGGACGAGAATCACCCGAGGAAGGAAGGCGTCCAAGTATGGACGACCTCTTTTGTCCTAAGGGAACCTCGTCCAAAGTATTCTTCATGCCCATACGAGAGTGGTACAAAGCAGGAAGCCGTCCAAAATTGGACTGACCAGAATGATCCTCGTCCAAGACCATCAAAACCACTCAGACGAGAAAGACCCGGAGAAGGTGGCCGTCCAAGCATGGACGCCTTCCTTCTTCGGGTGATCTTCGTCCAAGTGTTGGAAATCAATTTGGATGAACCCGAATGATCCTCGTCCAAGGCCATTAAACATCTCAGACGAGAAAGACCCGGAGAAGGTGGTCGTCCAAGCATGGACGCCTTCCTTCTTCGGGTGATTTTCGTCCAAGTATTTGAAATCAATATTGGACGGGCCAGAACGATCCTCGTCCAACAAAAAAAAAATTATTTACCAGGGTTTCAGCCCTTTTCTCAGCACTAGTCTTAGCGAACTCCTTCCATAAGTTATTAGTGAACTTGGACATGCTGATGTCTCCCGTCCAAGATTTTTTGAGGAGTGTTCTGGGTGTATCTACAAAAAAGAAACAATGGGTTAGCCCAACGCACATTTTTTGGATGGGGCATTTTACTTGGGAGTTCTGAAGTTATACCTCTATCCTTGGCCAACCGCAAGCCGGCGGCGACCAAGAAGTTATCATCATAAAACATCTCTTTAAAGGGAATCCAGTTAGCTGGCCCTTTAAAGGATGTGTGATCTGGCCTGGAATACTCTTTTATTTTAAAGTATTCAACCACCTCCTCGTCAAACTTGTCCTCTAACTCCAGAAAGGGCTTCCCTCGCCCAGTATGCGTAACAGCCCAGTTATAAAAACGGTAGCCCTCAGTGACGTGGTCGTTGGCCGCTTTAAGAAAGATGAAGTCGGCTTTCCAGTCGTGCATCTTCGAAGGTTTGCCCCAAGTGGTAAGGAAGACGGGGCGGTTGCAGATGCTGAGCCAAGTTCTGTCCACTGCCCCTGGAACCTTGGCTGCATAGTGAATATGGGTAAAAACCGGGAGAGAAAGGGCCAAGCCGCGCAGCTCGCAGACGGCTATGAAGGTCAAAATGTTGTACCAGGCATTAGGCGCCAATTGATTGTGGCCGATGCTATAATGCCTAAGCACTTGTTCTACAAACTCATGAAGGGGAAATCTCAACCCCACGTCCAAGGCTAGCTTGTAGATGGCAAAGTGCTTCCTGGGAGCACTCAGAATCGTAGCCTCTTTATTGGGAATGACGAAGGAGAAGCCCGGCATGGGCATATAGGTGGACAAGTAGCTGGGATCATGCCCTATTTTCTCTAGCCATTTACGATTAACTAAGATAAAGGCAGGGTCAGAAAGAGGACCTAAGCGTCTTCTAATTTCCGACGAAGTGGTAAAGGGCTCGTCCGATTCTTCAGCTGAGCCAGAATCACCCTCTATATTACCTTAGCTGGCTTCTTCCATGTCGATGTCCCTACCCGACGGACTGACCTCGGGGTTTATTTCAAGATTCTCCCCAGCACTATTATCAGGGGAAGTAGGCCCGGCCAAAGGCTGAGCACTTTGGGTCTCTCTCATTTCATCTGGAACTCGTCCAGTCGATTCTTCCATTTCAGAACTATAAGATGGGAGAATTATTCTTTGTCTTAGACGGGCAGTTTGCTTTCGCGCGCCAGATTACCCTGCACAGGTAAAGACTGGGTCGTCTGACTTTGCCGGCCAAAACCATAAAAAAATGCATATTCGGCCAGAATAGGCCCAACTCTAGAATTCGCCGAAGAAGAAATACTATCGGTTCTACGGTCAAGGCTAACTCTTGATCAGCCAGGATTGTTTGACGAAGAAGAGGAATCCATTTTATTGATTTTCTAAGAAAAAATAAAGAATAAAGAGAAAAAAAAAAGAAAGAAAAGATACCTGACGGAACGCTTGAACGATTCGATGAAGAAACGGCGATTAGACGATCACTCTCTCTCTCTAGAAAAATGCAGAGCCTCTCTCTCTAGAAAAATTTCTCTCAAGGTGTGAAATGATTAAATGAAGACAAACAAAGCATATATATAGGGGGGTGAAAAACCTGCTGAGCAGGTTAGAAGCTGACCGGGAATGATTAACACGGCCGAAGATGACCGGTAAGGCCCAAAAAAATGGCGCGTCTTTGCCTCTTTTTGAATTTGAGGTAGCTTCCTCAGGTAAAAGGGCCTTAACCATCGTATGGGCCAACGGTAAAAACACTTTTAAGGGCAAATGTTGTAGCCTAAAATATCAATGGCTCTATTTGAGACACGTGGTTCCATCTGGACCGTACACGTGTCCCACCAGAAGAAATGCAGAAAGATGGTTTAACCATTGGGTTCTGCTCAGGTGAGAGAAAAAGGCTCACTTTCTGGCCCAAAGGTTAGTCAGAGCCCAAACCCCTAAAATGGCTGCTGGTGATTGGTTGGTGATCTATCTCCAACCATAGTCTACTAAGTGTTGTGATTTGATTGCCTAACCAATCAGGTGCCTTTATTCTAGGGTACCATGAAAAGACACCAGTCATATCACAACCACTATAAATACCCCAGAAATCAGGAGAAAGGTAATTGAATGCAAACAGTGTAAACTTACTCTGTGGAAATACTCTCTCACTTTCTCTCTCTATCTCTACTTTTTCCTTCAAACTCCTGATTCCTGACTTAAGCTTCGGAGGAGGAACCACCACCCAAACCTCCATGGTGTGTCCCTTTTTGCAGGTTTGGGAACGAAACTCAGGTTCGGATTGGCTAGATTCGGACATCGTTGCACAAGTCTCCAAGTGAAGAACATCTAAGGAAAACTAGTTTACTTGCTGAACAAGCATACAAAACAATAGTAAATCCTAACTATTCAACTATCTATTCTCCATAAGAGGATTGAAATGAATGTGCAGAAGAAATTGTATATTAATAAACTACATTATTCCAAATTCGAAATAACGATTAGGTTGCTTCAAAACTAGAGGCTAAAGAGCCAAATTAGTTATTATAGCAGTAATGTCAACAACATGACGTTATTCTTTTTTGTTTTTTTCCCTTGTAGATTATAGAGTATTCACTAATATTGATTTATAATTGTTTCACTAATTGGATTAATGGTTAAAACACTCTACAAGGCCAACCCACAATACAAAAATTACAGACACCCCTTGACATATACAATTCACCATTTTTCATGAATTTACAAAATGTGCACCATATATGTGAAGGAAAAACTTGGTGCAACCAACATTAGATATATGACAGTTCAATCAGATTCATAATTTAGTAGTTTTGGACTCTTATTCACGGCTGAAACTTTGGGGTGTTAAATGTGATCGGCCTTCTTTCAACAGAGCTTATGAGAAGCCTTAACCAGTCAAAAAGATTATATTTGGATTCCCTGATTCACAAGATTTTGGAAAAAATTGGGTTTTCTACCAAATCTTTTGCAGAAGGCCGCCTTATTGGATCTGGATCCACCATGACCTGTCAAGTCATACGCAAATTGTCAACATTGGAAGTAACAACACATAAGCATGTGAAACATAAGGTAATCAATCACAAGAAACGATAAGCATCTACTCCCTCCGTCCCTTAATAGATTTCCCACTTCTCCAATGCAAGTTTGTCAATGCACGTTTTGTATCGTTAATATCTTTAATTACATATTTGTAAAAGTTATAAAAGTTTGATTTTCCAAATGTACACAAATGAGATGAATCAAACAAGACCCCATAGGACTATGTTTTACCTTGTATATTGGAAATTCTTTTTGAGGATTTTTTTCCTATGAATAGTGCTCCAAATTAGAAATGCGAAATCTATTAAGGGACGGAGGGAATATATGAGAGATATCTAACAAAGTTTAAGTGCGTGCTACATAGTGTTTGTGTATAAACTTATAGTGTTTTTATTGTTTTGTGTTTGCAAAGTAGCAAAATGAGAGAAAAACAACATAAACTCTGACATATGTTTACATACATACACTATTTGTTACATATATATACTTTGCTAGATGCATCTCTCAGATGAACGTTTATCATTTCTCATCACACTTTATACACTTGGTAAAAATGTACAAGGATCAAATAAATCCATATCTCCAATTGTCCTCTATTTCTCTTTCTAATATTTTGAATTATTTCGAATTATTCATTGTCCTTGCTTGCCATCCACTAAGTGGCCGCTTGGGTTGGTTGACAATTGTGGAGTTATTTGGTTCATGGAAACACAAATTCTTGAAAAGTTCTATATCCCATTAATTATGAAAGTTTCTTTAGTAATCCCTCCTAGAAAAGTGAGACTTATCACAAGAAGTAATCAACCAAACAGTTTTAGCACTTCCCTTGGGAAAACAAATTCCTATTTCCAACCAAAGGACTACTAAAAGACTTTTCACAAAAGATAATCAACCAAACAGTTTTAACACTTCCCCTGGGAAATGCGAATTCCTATTTTCAACCAAACGACTACTAAAAGTATAATACATTGCAGTCCAAGAAAACAGATAGGGTGATCAGTTCAACCAGATAGAACCAAAGGGTAAAACTACCATACAAGGCAGGAGTTAAGAAACATGGTAATAATAGCTTTATCAATGCACGTGGTAGGCGATAATAAATAACGACAATAGTAATGACTTTGATGCAATTTTTGTAAGGCAAATCTCAAATCAATGTTTCCGATAATGATTGTCCACCCCCAAAACATCTATTTTCTCAATAAATTTTCATCGTCATCCATTGCCACCTTCCCACTATGGAAGATGGTATTAAGTGGTAATCTGATGAAGAGAAATGGGTGTGGACTCATCACTCATTATCATGGACATTGACATATGGTTTTTCTTACAAAATTACACTATAATCATTAGCATTATCGTCATTTACTACCTACTACCCAACAGGCCACCACATAAAATAAATCATACCTTGAGTAACTTCTGTAACTGCAGGGAATTGCTTGGAAGCAGAGGTAGTTTCCCCTCCCTCAAACGCTGATGACCTGCATCTGGCAATGATGACCCTCGCAAAAGCTCATATATGGAAACCCCCAGCGAAAAAATATCAACTTTATCAAGATGATCATACTTCTCGTTCAAAATTTCTTGAGGCATATAGCGTGCATCACCTTCTTCAATCGGAAGACTTTTATCTAGCAGTGTGGCGCAACCAAAGTCCCCAAGCTTGTACACACCGTTCTTGACATATATGTTCTCTGGCTTTACATCTAGATGAGCAATGCCTCTTACATGTATATATTCCAATGCTCGGCCGATCTGCAAACATATATTGTAAGATCACAGAGGGGAAAAATCATACTATACCTTTCCCCCCGGCTAAAGAATGGAAAGATATAACTCTTGTACAAAAAACGAATGCAAAGAGCAGGAGAGAAAAAGTAACATATATAAAACCTGAAACACATATTAGACTGAGTTTTTAGCAAGAAACTGTGTGCACCATTGCAAAAGAAAATGGAATTTTCAAAGTTACTTTTGCAATAAGATAGAAATTGTTTACACCATTTCATCATGGAAAAACACCAATTTCGGTCCCAACGAAGCAAGCATATCAGGTTCAATTGCTCATCAATCTAACCTAAACCATCATTGTGAAGATAAGTTTGTAATATAGGCTACCTGGCAGAAAGCCACCAAAACTTCTTCTTCGGTAAGTGAGCAAGATGAATTGTAGGTGGAAAGGCTATGATCACAAAGCTCCATTTGTATGTATAGTTGCTCATATTCAAACCAAGAAGTGTGATAGGCTACTATGTTTTCATGGAAACCTGCACCAAGTTGAATAAGATTTTAGACCATTTATTGATGCCACGATAAAGATAATCGCTAACAACTTTGAGAAAGATATTTACAAACCTAAAGCTGCCAATGCCTGAACTTCCATCAGAGCTTTCCTTCTGAGTAGTCAGTTAAAAGAATCAGTTTCTAGTTAACAAAGATAGACAATCAGTTAAGTCATAAGTGAGTAATTAGAAGTTAATGGACAACAAAGTTTACCTTTCCGTGTCTTGGCACAATTGTCTAGTGCTGTGTTTTACAGCATACATGCAACCATCAATTCTCTTCAAGACTTTATATACATGGCTAAAGTTCCCATTTCCAATTTGCTGAGTACAAGGAAAATATTCAGTTTCTTTTGAAGCTTATATTCATTTCCATATATTCTTATAGCTGCTTGCAATACCTCAATTTCTTGGAAATCTGTACGATAACGTGACATGCTGTCAGCACCAGTCAATGCAGAAAGATAACCTGAATGAAGCCACACAGAATTCGATGTCAATTTTCCAACAAATAAGCACCACTGAACCAAGCAAACCTCCCCATTCCAAAATAATAGCCAGAAACAAGTGAGTGAACCTCAGGGAGTAAAAGTAACAAGGAAGGTAGGATGTTATTTTGCAACCAAAGAAGCAACAAAAGGCAAAACCTGAGCATTTTGTTCTCCAACTTTCAAATGGATCCACATCCATTTCAACAGCATCCTTTGTAAAAGGGTTCTTTAAACAGGGTGGTGGCATAACACGGCAGCGCAAAGCAATTGCTGACTGTGGGACATAACTGGAACCTTTCCCTAATGCAGTAGGTGTGGTTTTTCCAGTCTTGTTTTCATTCATGTAAGGAGTATCTTTTGAAGATTCCACTGTCTGCTGATTATCCATCATAGAAGCTGGAGATGTTACAAAGCTGCCATCTGTGGAAATCATGAAAAGTTCAGCAATGAAGGTACAAAAAGATTTACAAAGTTTGCCTATGGTTTGTTAGAAATGAAGCTAAATGAAGCATAGTGAACAGATAAGCCGTAAAATTTCCAACCGAAATCCCCGAGAAAACCAAAATTATACCAGGGTAGATTCACATAAGTGTAGACAACAAAATTTGTTAAATGAGAGAGTAACAATAACCCCATCGATTGTTCTCCATTTTGAAGCAAAAGGACTATGCAAGCACATGTTTCAAAAACATCGATGTGAATCCTAAAACACCCTTTTGATGAAGCTTCTAAACCCATGAAAATCTTTAGCAAAAGATCGGATCTTGTGGAAATTCTTGAACACTAAACTCGATGCCATCTGAAATCTATAGAGCCAATGAACAATCTAGAAATATTTTTGTGATTTATGATTATGAATGCACGAAAATTAAAGAATAGATTGATCCTTGAAGTCTCGGTTCAAGGTGGAAAGGTGTGGTCTAGGCACAATCTCCTCTCAAAGTCTAGGTTTGAGTTTTGTGGTTACACACGAAAGTCTCTCAATGAGCACTCTAATTTCATAAATTCCAAAACTGATTTTACCAATGATAAACGAAAGCCTTATATAGGCGTTTACATCCTAAGTAAACTAAGAATCCTAACTAGACTAAAACAAGTAAAACTTATCCCAAGTAGAATAGTAAAACCCTGTAAGCAAAAGACTTCTACTACTACTAGAATTCTAACTAAACTATAATTCTAATCCAATTAGGAATCCTAATCCAACTAGGACTTGGACTTCTAATCCAACTAGAATTAGGATTACAACTTTACTCCTAACAAAACTAGGAGTTATAATCCTAATAGAACTAAGAGCTTGTTTGGTTAACCTTCAAATGCATGGGAAATTAGAATTCCTAGGAAGTAAATATATGTGTTGTTGTTTGGTTGGCAAAAGCATGGGAAATAGAACTTCCTAGGAAGTTCTATTTCCTACAAAATGGAGGAAATAACTTACCTAGGCCCCCCTAGGTAAGTGGAAATTCCCATGGGAAATAGAATTTCCCATGTTCAACTACTTCCTAGGAAATAAAATTTCATGGGCAATGCAAATTAATGGGAAGTTATACTTCCCAACTTCAACCAAACGAGCCCTAAGATTACATGAGTCCTACTCTACTAGAACTAGGAAAACTATACAAGTCCTAACAAAACTAGGACTTTACAAAGGAGATGGAACCATGATTGATTTCACATCAAACATAAAGTTAGAGAGAGTCAAGCAGACATCCAAAATGTTAAAAACTCTGAGGAAACGCCAACAATCACCATAGCCATACAATTATTACAATAATCTGCAATACAGATCATAAATTTGACGGAGGATGAAGTTGCAGACACAGGAGACTAGAAGAGTTTATTTTCAAAAGCCACATGCACTTTCTAAAAAGAGAAGTGAAAGGGAAGGAATTGAGCAGGTCATTCTAGATACCATCGCAATTATAGTAAAATGATCGGGTATATTCGAAACATAATTAGCTTGGGACAGCCTCAAAGATTATAATAGGGGTCACAGCCATGCTAGCAATAAAGCTTACATGCTTCACTGCTATTGCCAAGTTATAAACTCCATCATGAACTACTATCAAGCTAAAATAACAGGTTTTAAAAGCCCAATTTCAAATTACAATCACATACAAAGACAATTAGATAACATGAAAATATATTAGTGAGTGCAGTATTCTAAACTAGCTGAATAGCGCAATCACCTCGCTTAAATCTTTTACTCTTAACCATCTTCAACTTCTCCGGCGAAGATGGACAAAAAATACATTCCTACCAAACAAAACAGAAATGCACAAATTTACATCACAAACACACAAATTAAGCAAAAAAAAAAAATCCTTAAAATTGCTAAGAAATGCCTAGTAATTATCCTCACCTTGTCATCTAGATTGTTGAGAAAATTTTGACATTCCGGGGTAATGTAATCAGGTGTGCTGCAAACATTTTCCCCAACAATTAAAAACAGCAATGTAGTCAAGCACTTCAAATGAGCAAAATTACTCAAAAAAATAAAATAAAATAAAAAACCATTTTATATTTGTCAATACTATATGAGGAAACAACTTTACACAACCAAGTTAACAAAATAACTGGAACAATTCAGGTATTCAAGAACACATAAAACCTAATTTAACAATAATCGAAATTATCCATCAATTGATACAAAATACACAAATGGGATTGATGAAAGCTGTAAACTTTGATAAAATTACTGATAAATAGAGCGAATTAAAAGCAAAATACCAAAAGAAATCTTGACTAAGGATTTCGGAACAACCGATATCGGAGACATCGGCGTCAAGTTTGGAGGATTTGGGGAAATGGGTATGGCGAAAATCAGATTCAAGATCGGTTTGAAGTCGAGAGGGTTTGCCATTGTTGATTGTGGAGATAATTTGAGGTGGGTTTTTTTGGAACGGCTGATTTTGTTGTTGTTGCTGCTGAATTTGTTGTTGTTGTTGTTGTTGATTTTGACGATGGAGGAGAGAAGCTTGGGTAAGAATAGGCTGTTTGAGAGGTCTAGTGAGTGAGAGTTTGAGTTGTTTTGGGTTGTTCTTCCTCTTCCCTCTCTTCATTTTGCGAATTTCTGTCTCTCTCTCACTCTGGAAATGAAGAGACGGGATAATGAGAATAGTTTGAATTTGCGCGGGTTTCAATGGAGTAGAAGTGTAAGGGGTGAAAGAGTGATGTGATTGGAGAAGTCAGGACTTAGTGATGGGCACGGGTCCAGGACCCGATCCAGACCCTGGTGGACCCGACTAATTTTAAAGGGTCTGGGTCTAGAGTTTTGAAACCCATTGGGTCTGGGTCGGATCTGGGTGTAAAAAATGGTCTGCTAGATTCAGACTCAGACCCGCCCCACAGATCCATGTTATTTTATATATATATATATACAATGACAATAATAATAATAAATATTTAAAGAGCAATAAAACTTTTTACCTTAACATATGAATTTTTAGATTTTCAAACAGCCATCGCGTCAAGTACTCGATCCTTAAACTTCTCATTTTATCCATTATCGACCAGGACTAAGCCAACTTGTTGTGGATATTTTAATTTGGAATGTTTTGTAGAAGTATTAGACTATTATGTTGGTATTTTATCATTTTAATAACTAATAAAACAGGCGTAAAAGAAACGCGTGTTGAAAAAATAATGAAAACTCTTAATAAGTTTGATACCCATTTTGGACCCGTTTGGACCCAGGACCCGCTAGACCCATTGGATCTGGGTAAGGGTCCAGATTTTCTAGACCCTGTGGGTCAGTGTGGGTCTACATCAAAATTTACGGGTCTGGGTCTGGGTCTAGTTGGACCCACCCCATATCCGACCCATGCCCATCCCTAGTCAGGAGAGCTGGGAATTACGTGTGTTGGATGGGGTTGTGGGTTCATCGAACGGCTTGTGATAGTTTTAGGAACGATATGACTCATACGAGGGGTTCCTAGTTATGAATTTATGATGCTAAAACTAATCCTATAGTACTCCCTCCGTTTTTTTTAATTGCTACATATTCCATATATGGGTGTTTCTTTTTAATTGCTACATTGTTTAACCTTTCCTGATTTGGGGTACTTGGCCCACCATAAAGTATTACTATTATATTTGTTTTTTCTCTTTTTTCACTCAAAAGTACTACTTTTTCACTTTTCCCCATTATCTATACAAATATATTGAAAGGCGTGCATAGTACAATAAAAAAATTTAGAAATTGCGTAGTATAGGATTTGATCCCGAGACCTCAAGTACATATATTAAAGTCTTAACCACTAGACTAAGTTGTATTTAGTGTTATTATCATAAAGTATTATATTAATAAATGAAATTTTTTCTTACCCGGGGCATAGCTCGGGCCTAATAACTAGTTTTACATTAAATGGGTCAAAAAGTACCTTTCCAAAAGTTTGAAAGTGACATTGCCTAAATTGTTGTGCATACAACAATGTAGCAATAAAAAAACGGAGGGAGTAGCTTCAAAGCCACTATTGTCTATTAAGGACCCATTTGCAAAAAAAAAATTGATGGAGGATTCAAATAAAAAGGTGGAAAAGTACACTAATTGCATTAAAAAAATTATCCCATCCGAAATTATTCAGCGGATTTTAATTTATGATAGGGAAAAAACAAAGTCACTTTAATAACCCTTGTTTGTGGGTTTAAAACACTTGTTATTTATAAAACAACTCATGTGTATCTGTTTAAGACACTTGTAATTTATAAGTCAACCCATGTTTCTATGTTAAAGCATACTTTTTGTCGAAAAATACAACTGTAATCTGAAAAGGAAGTAAAATTTGCATCGATTCGCATGTTTTGCCAGTTTTTTTCCCCGAAAAGTGCAATTGGTTATTTATAAGAACCATTGTTTGTGCATTTAATACACTTGTTATTTATTCACCAACTCATGTTTATGTGTTTGAGACAATTGTTATTTATAAATCAACCCATGTTTCTGTACTAAATCTTACTATTTGTCAAAAAGTACAACTGTAATCTCTGAAAAAAGTAAAAGTTGCATCGATTACCGTCATTCGCCAGCTTTTTCCCCAAAAAAGTACAATTTATAAGAACTCTTGTTTGTGCGTTTCAGACACTTGTTATTTATAAATCAACCACTGTTGATGTGTTGGAGACATTGTTATTTATAAATCAACCCATGTCTGTGTGTGAAATCATACTTATTGTCAAAAAGTACAAATGTAATATCCAGAAATAAGTAAATAACAATTTTTTTGTTAAACCCTCTAATAAAAGGTCCTTTTTGCCACTATCAGTTAGTGTTTTATCATGGCTCAGTTATGATGTGTTTGTTCTTAGAGCATCAACATTCATGGGGCTCCCCATATTTTCTCTCGCCTCACCTCACCTCATTAGTCCACTTACTTTCTAATAACTTTTTCATTTATCCTCCCCGTTTCATAATTTCATACAATGGGTCCCCCATTTACATTCTCTCTCCTACTTTTCCATACATCACTACCTTTTCTCTCTCCTACTTTCCATATCCCACCAATATTAAGTAAATAATTTGATTCATCACATTAATTTTAGATGATATTAATTAAATCAAAATATGTTAATTAATTGCCTTCTAATTAATTGGATTAATTCGTTTATTGTATTACGTTAAAAAATTGTTTTTTTAATTACACTAGTTTATAATTACACTGATTTACCTGATTGAATGAGAAATTATGGAATTTTTAAAGTGTTGAAAATATGTCAAGATTGGTCTCTATTGATAGAGGGTAAAGAAAATATGGCCTTTTTTAATTCATTACAATAAAAAAGTTATGTCATTTTTTGTAAGCGGTAATATTATCGTTGGAAACAATTACCTGGCTAACACATGGCTTCTACTGATTGGTAGAATCACATTCATGCGTCAGTTTTGTCTCTAGCGACAAATGGCTTGATTTAAGTGGCCCGTGTCAGAATTTTATTTCTTAAAAAAACAAAAACCTACTGTAGCACGTGAAGAAATCGGGAAATGGGGAAAACTTTTGTTTCCACGTGGCATGATTTCAGTGGCTGCTGAAATCAGAACCATCCTTATGCATTGGGGTTCCACTCTTTATGGGGAGCATCCAACAATGGTGGGTAGGTGATCTTTCCCCTTTTTCTGAAATGGGGATGGTGATTTCTCACAATTGTTGGTGCTCTCAGTGGACACTAGTGAGAGAACATCAAAATAATATCAAAACTCATAATCGATTCTCTTCTTTTAATTTTTTTTTGAACTTTTCTAATTTTTTTTCGTTTCTAAACTTTCTAAATTTTTCTTACATTTGATGAACTTCTCTTAATTTTTCTAAACTTTTATTAACTTTTTCTAAACCTTTTTCAGTTTTTCTTAAATTTCCTTATTTTTTTTCCTAAAAATAAGCAAAAATAAAGTGAAGAGAATAGGTCGTGAGCTTTTGCAAATGCGTACAATGTACGAGCCCGACTGACTTTAACAACATGGTTTGGGTTTGATTAAACTTCACTGAGTTTAAACTCGAACTCAAAGGAGGCTTGAACTTAAATTTCATGATGATGCTTGGTTTGGTAAGAATTATCTGAGTTCTGAACTCGACTAATTAAAACATGTGCCAACAATCAGCAATATAAGATTTTAATGTTGTTGTTAATCGACTGTATAATAGTATTTCTGTAAGCGTCTTTTTTTCGCCCACGCGGTGTGAGCGCGTATTTGACTAATTAAAGGGTTTTATTGGAACACGTTTTTGAAGTCGCCAACAAGTCTTTAAAGGAAGACTCATAAACCTAATTGGATATTGGAAAATCTTAGATAGAACTTGGGGACTTATCCAATGTAAATTTCTCCGTGATAACTTCATAATTGGTCATGAACCAAAAATTGAGTCCGGGGGTGAGGGTACAAACATGTGATCAGGAATCAACGTTCGCCCATTGCTGACATCTACTTAATACGATTCATAACAAGTTTTATTTAATCGAACAACCAAACAATATTTTCAAGCACCCCAAAAACAGATTAGTCTTGTTTGGTTCCTTGAACACATAAAATACTACTTTTTTTGTGACAATTTATTAGTAATCATACTAATGGGTCCCTAGCAGGTTGTCCATATTATCTGATTAGGCGTTAGAACATGTAAAATAGGTCTTGATTAACAATAATATACAAGATGGAAAATATTGCAATCAAGCATAAAAAATAATAATGTTCATGAAAAAGAAATAAAAATAATATGAGTAGAGTGTTAGTATAATATACATAACTATTTACAATCACTTGAATACGTTAACAATCTACATCATGAAGTGAAGAATGAATAGATGACAAAAGGCGAAAACCTTCCCAGCTTCCCCTGTTTCCTTTTAAACCCCTAAACCTTCCAAGCTTCCCCTGCGGCGGCGGCGGCCGCGTCTCTCTCTCCCAGCGTGCGCCGCCGCAGGGTCAACCTCTCTTCTAGATGCTTTTCCTTCATCTCTTTCACTCCCTCCCCTAGTTTTCTCTTTCTCTCAATTTCCAAAAATCCTCTCTCAATTAGTTTTCCCTAATTAGTTGCTCTCTAGGTTTTTGTGTCAGTTTGTTCCCTTCTTTAGGTTGTTTGCATTGGTTTGCTCGGGTTTGCTGCTGTCAGATTTCATGAGCTTCAAGGGGTTTGGTCAATTGAAGTTTCAATTGACAATTCAAATCAAAGTTCTCAAGACGTAACTAATAGAATTCTCCCTTCTTCGGAGTGGTTGGGCTGCATCCAGGTTGCTGCTGTGGGATTTAAGGTAGAATTTTCGTGGGCATCTTGAGGAGTTGGTCAATTTGGAGTTTAAATATGAGAATTCAAATCAAAGGTAAGGCTTTTCAAATGGAGTTAATTAATGGTTTCTTAAAAGTTGGTGAGTTCTTAAGAATCGAAAAAGGTGGATTAATTATCCAATTAAGTTAATTGAATGGGTTTTCGATATCCTTAACGGTTGTTCAAAGTTGATTGAATTTGAATACTCTAAATGATTTGGCCACCTTTGGTGGAAAATTCAATCTGGTTATAATTGATGGGGTTGGTATTTGAAGCTAAGTGTTGAGATTAAGGGTGTTTTGTATTCAATTTTTGTCCCTGCCATGGATGTTGCTAATCCTTGGAGGAATTTTGTCAATGCCTTTCTTCAAGTTGCTCAAGAGGAGTTAAAGCAACCTAATGTTGCTGTTGTTGGAGTTAAACAGAAAGTCTGTTTGGAGTCTTTTGTCATGCTTGGCAGAGAAACTTCGTCTTTCTCTCACGATAGTGATTTCAAGTTAGAAGTGGATGCTTTATTGAATTGGGAAAATCTGCAGATTGGTTCTAGTTCTGAGTTAGAGTGTAAGGATGGTTATGTTAAGGAGCAAAATGTCTCTTGTGATTCTATTGGTGTGATTCTATTGGTTTGTTGAGCAGTGACCATATTATTAATATTGGTGGTACCGATGAGTAGGGGTGTGCAATTTTGGACCGGGACCGGAATTCGGACCGGAACCGGAACCGGACCGGACCGGACCGGAATGGACCGGACCGGAAAATTCTGGTCCGGTCCCCGGTCCACGAAAATTTGGGATTCCGGGTTTCCGGTCCGGTCCGGTCCAAAACCGGAATTTTCCGGTCCGGACCGGCGGACCGGAATTCCAGTTTTTTTTTAAAAAAAAAAAAGTTTAAAGGTTAAAAAAATGTTTTAAACTTAAAAAGTTAGAAAGTTAAAACCTCATATTTATTGCCTTTAAAATTATTGCTTTTAGAATTATTATATTTTAATATATTGAATTTATAAATATATTTAAACCTAAGAAAAAGTTTCGTTTTTTAATAAAAAAATATAAATTCCGGTCCAACCGGTCCAAAACCGGACCGGACCGGGACCGGACCGGAATATTCTGGTCCAGTCCCGGTCCAAAAAAAATTGGATTCCGGTCCACCGGTCCAACCGGTTCGGTCCGGCTTTGGACCGGTGCACACCCCTACCGATGAGAAGGTGTCGCTAAATCCAGAGAGGTTGTCGGAGAGTGTTGGTTTAGATATCGATGTCAGTACCCTTTTATCTGCAAATGAGATGTTTATCAATGAATACTTAGATTGTGATGATGGAAATAAGGTTTCAATTTGTGCTAATGGAAATGTTAGAAATGTAGTTTCCGCGGGTGATGTTAGTAATGGTTCAGTTTTGTCGTTTGAATCAAATTCGAGCAATGTTGTGCCAAGTTCTCCTTTTCAATGGACAAAGAAGAAAAAACAATGTCAATTACTTCGCCATTTAGGGTTACATCATAACTTAAGAATGATCAATCTCAAATTCTTCGTCATCTTGGGTTCCATCATAAAATGGAGAAGAGAAATAGGGTCCTAGTAGCAAAGAGAGGGCGTAGTAAGAGATATCCTAGTGGCTAGTATGATGTTCATGTCATTGAAAATGTTTTAAGGGTTTTATGAGTTTCTTAGGTGTTTTGTTTTTGTATATTGCATGTTCACTAAAATCCTAACCAAATTTTTTCTAAAAACATCATCATAAATGCAATGTGAAGCATCCAAAAGCTAACTAATAAGATCTACCAAAATAGATAATGTTAGCTAATTTGAAACTCTCAAGTCTCCGTCCGATCATGATCTATTGTACCTTTATTCAAAAGCAGAAAAAAGACAAATAATATAATCAGTAAATGATAATAAGAAGAAAAAAATTACGCTAAGTGTAGGCGCGATTTTATTTCGCCTACGCAGTGTGAGCGCGTATTTGACTACCCCATTGTTAAGGTTTTATAAAAAAGAGCGTTTTGAAGTCGCCAACAAGTCTCAGAGGAAGACTCATAAACCTAATTGGATATTTGGGAAACCATAGGGACATCTTAGGAACTTATCCAATGTAGATTTCCCCGTCATAACTTCATTAGTGGTCATGAACCAAAAATTGAGTTCAGGGGTGAGGGTACGAACACGGTCAGGAACCACGTTCACCCATTGCTGGCCTCTACTAAATTTCGATTCACAACAAGTTTTATGCAAAAGAACCACTAGTGGAAAAAAAACGCAAGGGTTGCGGTTCATTGCAAAACGCAGCCCTTAATAGTGAAGGGCTGCGGTAAGCACAAAACCGCAGCCCTTAATAGTGAAGGGCTGCGGTAAGCACAAAACCGCAACCATTTAGTAATTAAGGGCTGCGGTTTTTGGGCTAACCGCAGCCCTTAATAGCGAAGGGTTGCGGTTAGCCCAAAACCGCAACCCTTTAGTAAGGGCTTCGGTTTTGGGCCAACCGCATCCCTTTATAATTAATTCTCGGTGGGCTGGGCCACTTTTAAATGAATTGGCACGCAGCAAAGTGAGCAAACCTCACGTTTATCTCTCTCTCATTCGTATCTGTCCTCTCATTCTCGGTGGCTAGGGTTTCCATCCTCTCACAAATCTTCACACCACCACACCACCACGAACAGTGGTCGCTCACACCACCACGAACAGTCGTCGCTCACACCACCACACCCCCTCTCCTCGCGCGCACAAACATTCGTCGCTCACACCAACACACCCCCTCTTTCGTCTATCACCACTCACCGCATCATCTCTCTCCTCTCATCCTTCTTCGCCGGCGATATTGCATCATCATCTTTTCCGTTCGCAACAGTTGGTGGTTGGCTGGGGAGGGTTCGCGAGGGTTTAGGGTTAGCGAGGGTTTAGGGTTCGCAAGGGTTGGATGTTCGCAAGGGTTTAGGGTTCGCAAGGGTCGTCGTGGTTGCTGCTCACCTCCGCTAATCTCCTCCCTCCTTTGCGTCTGCCGCAGGTTGTTGTTCTGTTCAGTGGTGGTTATTGGTTCTGCCGCCACGGTGTTGTTGCTGCTATTGTTATTGATTTGGTGCGTGCCTTCTCTATTTTGTGAATCTGATTTCTTCTTGGTGTTGGTAAATGTTTAAATAGTTTAATTTTGTTTCTAATTATTTGATGACTTAGTCTCTTATGGAATGAATAAGATTTCATGTTCTAGCTGTTGATGATAGCTTTGGTAAATGTTTAACTAGTTTAATTTTGTTTCTAAATTTTAGGGGGTTTGATACTTGTTAGTGAGTGCATGATTATGAAAAAAGAAATATTGGGTTTTTATCATGTTTTTGCTGGGTATAATAAGTACAATATGTTTTTTTAAGAAAAAATTTAGCTTTCTCTCTTAATGAATTGAATGATTGTTTGATGAGTTTATGTTGTGATGTATTAGGAGATGAAGGTGCATTTGATTATTACTGAGGAGTTAATCCCTGGGTTTAAGTTATTCCGTTGTAGTTACCTTCAAAGCCTTCTTCGTCTTTCCGTCATCAAGTAATTCATTCTTTCACTCTGAATTTTGTTTTCTTTGTCTTAATTTGATTAATTAATCTGTTTCTAATGTGATGAATGATATGGTGGAATGATAGGGAGCTGGAATTGGAGAGGCATGGATTGAAGCTGTTGAGTAGGAATCCGTCGTCGTTTACGCCGTGTTTGGATGGGAGATATCTTTTGTTAGGGCCTGATAAGGAGCTTAATCGGTCCGAAATCTCCAAGTTTTCGGTACATGATGTTGATGCTTATCCTAGGTATATTATTCTAATTTTTAGGATCTTGTAAGAATTTTTATTTGCTGTTAATTGGTGTAAAGTGATCGTGAATGAGATATAAGTTGTTATATCATCAATTATAGCTTGAAAATTGATGTATGTTCGAAGCATAGGGTTAAATTTCTTTATGATTGATTATGTCTAGCTTAGAATTTGTTCAACAGATTGAAATAAGTTGTCATATGATTCGTTTGTTGCTTAAATATTAAAGTAAGTTCTCACAATCGAGGGATAAGCTGGTGTATAATCATGAATGGTGTGGAAATTGAATAATTAAAAAGAACTATGTATGATCCACTGGTGGAATGTTAAATGGTTCTAATGTGGCTATGATCAATTATGGAGTGATCGACAGCACATTTAGTCGCGTAAAGAATTTACGAACTTGTACTTTGTGCAATGTGTTGATGATTATATACTTCATATTGATCGAACCTGTTTCTGCATTAGGAATTGGATCAAGGTTTGAAGAGTCCCTATGCTTCTCCTTGTTGGCCATAAAGCAATTCAAACCATGGAAGAAAAACTCGGCCGTTCCGTTACGGAACGGCCGCTTTGTAACGGGTTTGTGAGATGGCGTTACGTTATATCCCGTTATGGAACGGTTTTTTTAAATTCACAAGAATCACGGCGTTACGCCGTTACGGAACGGTATAACGCCGTTCTAGACCCGTTACACCGACTATAACGGCCGTTATTTTCAGATGGGGTCTAGGGAAAAAGAAGATGACAAAGTAACAAGCGGTGGAAAGATTATAGGGGCAAAAAAAATAGATTTTTGACATGAAATAAAGCAAAAAACATCATTCCTATCTTGAATTTCACAAAAAAAACCAACATAAACAAACAACAAATTATTTATATAAACCCTAATCTAAAAGAGTAGAAGACATAAAAAATTCAAACAATAAACAAAGTAGAAGAGGAGAAGAGAGTAGTATAGTAAGAGCACAAACAAGAATCAGATAATATCCAAAATAATCAGGTAACAACTAACCTCAATTTTTTGTACATTAGTTTCGTTTTTTATTTTTTTTGCAATTACCTCTCCCTTTTCGATTTCCTCTGTGATGCTTGGCCTTTATTTTCTTGCTTGCATGGTTGTCTCTTGTTTGTTGTTTCCCTCTTTGTGATTTTTTGTTGGGTGAGTTTGTTCTAACCAGAAGATGAGAAGAAACGAAGAAGATGAAGGAAGAAAAGTGATTTTTTTTTTTGAAAGCTGTGTAAATGTCAGAACTGTAGAAAAGAACTGGAGAAGAGGAAGAGAGAGACGTGGTTTTGGGAAGAGAGACGTGGTTTTGCACTGTGTAGCTATGTAGGTTTCATATTTAATTAAATTAAATTTTTTAGTGGGCTTGTAATAATTAATACTAATCTACTAGTACTAGACTACTACACACATGAAGACAAGTAGCCGTGTAGCACATACATGATTATCTTCATATGTTGTATTATATTATTCAACATTATGCTTATATATATATAAAAAGAGATTACTACTTATATGAGCATGAAATTAATTAGTTGGGCATAAAAAAAAAAGCATATTGTATTATGCAACTATAGATAAAAATATGAATATGTACGTTGTTTATTAATTGTTATATGAATTATTAATTATTTTAGTTCATTTATTAGTTAAATAATATTTAAATAATTATTTATGTGTGAGAAGTATCCCAAATAGTGTATTTCAACATAATATGTTGCTATAAATGAAAAAAATTAAAAAACAAGCATCAAAACCGACTTATGTGAATTTTTCCAATAAATTCACGCCGCGACGGCCGTGAAACGTTCTATTTGGCCGTTACGGACCGTTCTCGCGAAAACGCGACCGTTACCGCGAACGCGACCGCGACCGCGTTTTTTTTCCATGATTCAAACTGCTTGAATTGTTGGTCTAGTTTGTTTGATTTGCTTATAAGTAATCTGGCTTTTTCTTAATGGATTTATGCATGAATGACAAGAAGTGATGAATGAGTGGAAAAACATGTTGAGTTGATATGTCAGACGTGGCTATTATTTTGTAGCAATGGATATTTTGTGCACATGGATTCAGCTAAAAAGGCGCTAAATAAATTAGAAAAGTATTCAGTCCTTATAATTTCTTATAAATTGACTTGTTACATTGCTGGATTGTATACTAATATCCCTCGTTTTGTTTTGTTTGCAGTTCTTTGTTGGCGGTAATTGGAAGTGTGTAAGTATTATCGTTATTCTTTGTCCATCTTGCCTTACAATGTATTATTTTGGTTATCAAATGTTCATCTGCGATTCTCTCTTGTCACAGTACTTTCCTCTCCTTTCATTGTATGCGTTTTATAAACTCAGAAATTAATTAGTTGATAGCGACACGTCTGGTTACTTGGTCTTCTGATTTAATGCATCTCTTATAGGGAAAAATATCACCTTCCCTTTACCCGAATATTGCCTTTTGAAACTACTCTAGTTTGCAGTGTCAACTTTATTATATTGTTCTTGCGGAAAGGATGTGGTCGTAGATGAAACAAAGAGGGATATGAGGCCGAGGAGTGGATTATTTACGTATTGACTTAATGTCACTGGAATATCTTTGTGTAGTCTCCCGATGATTAGGACAGTCATGATAGTGTTACTTCGAATTTCATACGGTGCTTGGCTTGTTGTTTGCTATTACTTTTAGAGTTTCGGTGTTTCAATTTTCAAATTTCTGTTAGAATTTGTAATTTTGTATAGTCAAACGGAATTACAGAAACCCATGCTTTCATATAATAGCTATGTCGAGTAAGTCAACTATTGCACAAATGATGAAACCCTCTAAAGATTATACTACTGGTGCTTGCTTATATGGTTTGGCAGAGTGAAAAAACTATTGTAATCTATGTTTGAAGTCTTGCGGGGCTCTTATGATCTTATACTTCATCGTCATGTTTGTTAAAATTTTAACTTCATAGGGTAACATTTTAATATGACTTTATTAGAAGCTATCTTCTCCTACAAACTGCTTGTATCTAAAATAAAGTTGAGTTACATTTCTACATTTTGCAATTTGCTGTATTTTTCGTGATTCCGTCTACCATATATTTGTTTGTCCTGCCCAAAAAAGAAGCTTGTAAAGAACTGGCGTTGGGGTGGAGGGATTAGGTGGGGAGTGGTATTGAGGGGTGTTCATCAGATGTGATGCACAAATTCTATGTTCAAGAGACTTTTACCTTTTAGTGATGAATGACTTGTGGAGGGTGAAGATACGCATATATCTTAGAAATTTCAACTCTTTCTGAGTGATCTCGCTAGAAATATTGCAGATATTGTTGTGGCACCTCCGTTTGTGTACATTGATCAAGTTAAGAGTTCTCTGACCAACCGAGTAGAAATATAAGCATAAAACTGTTGGATTGGGAAAGGTGGGACTTTTACTGGAGAAAATCAAGTGAACTATTATCTACTTCATCTAATATTATTATCTTTTTCCTGCTTGATGTCCTTTTTATCTATTTTGCATTTATAGTTATTTCTAGTTTCGTAGAATTAATTGTATGACTATATCCTTAGAATAACTAGATGGACTTTTCTACATCACATCCAAGCATACTCTATATTTAGTTTCAGCAACATATTTGATGGGTAGAACTGTCCTCTATTAATAAATGATGTTCAATACTTCTTGTCTTGTGACAGAGGGAATTAGTGGTTTCCTTATACTGGAAATGAATATGACTAGTTGTTCTATATTCTCCTTTCAAATAAGTGGCTCCATTACCTTATCCATGAGTATTGAATTATTAGTGGCTTAATAATTGCTAAAATTTGTGACTTTCTTTGGTATAGTTAAAATACTGCAGCTAGTGTTGACAGGTTGAGGTCTGACGGTCATGTTGTCACTTGGAGGTTGCTGCTAATAAATTGTTGATATTGTATTATGGCATTTTTCATGGGGGTTACTAAATACCGCCCGTATTTACTTGAAATCGCCCGTATTTTTTTTAAAATACTCCTAAACTACCCCCTACAAATACTACCCCATACCCCCCACACTCTCTCACTCTAACACTCTCTCACTCTCTCACTCTCTCACTCTCACTCCTCACTCCCACCATAGCTACCACCACCAAAGCCACCACCACCCCCAAAGCCACCACCACCACCACTGCCACCACCACCACACGGCAACCACCACCACACACACGGCAACCACCACCACCAGGCGAGGAAGGCCGCACGGCGACCACCGAGCGAGGACGAAGAAGACACCGACGCCGACCACCACCACAACACGCCGGAAAAGAATGGGCCCAAGGAAGAAGGGAAAGGAAATCGGGGAATCTTCAAATCGGGTTAGTTTTGTAGTTATTTGTGGTCAAAACCAACGTAGGCTTGCTTGGGAAAATTGCCCCACTCGTCGCCCAGGAAAAACGAGGAAATTTTTTTTTTTTTTTTTTTGGATCTACGTTACCTCTGCGGTGGTAACGGAAAAGTGTTCTTTGTGTTTTCCGGCGAGGGAGGGGGGATTTTGGGTTTTTTTTCTTTTTTTTAATTTATGTTTATGTTTTATTAATTTCTGTTTTTTTCTAATTATGTTTATATGTTTATTTTAAATAATTTATGTTTGTTCGTAATTTATGTATTAATAATTTCTGTTTGAATTAAAAATAATAATTTGTGTTTATTTGGGCTTTTATAATTAATGTCAATAGTTATTTGAATATATTAATTTAATTGGAATAGTTAATATGTTAATTTGTGTGATAATATGGTAATTAGGTTTTATTATTATTATGTTAATGCATGTTAGTAACATGGTAGTATTATTTAATTTATTTGATTTAATTTATTTAATTGTTTAATAGCATGTGATAATAGTATTATTTAATTTTAATAGTTATTATATAATAAGTTAATATATTGATTTGAGCATGTTATTATATTATTAAAATATTTCAATGATATTAGCATGTTATTATTTTATATTAGTAGCATATTACGATTATTTATTGTAATGATATTAGCATGTTAATTTGTTTTTATTAACATGTTAATTTATGTATGGTATTTGTTTTTATTAGCATGTTTACTAATGATATTAGCAAGTTAATATGATTTATTGTTGTAATTTTAGTTAATTAATTATTAGAAAGTGAATAGTTATATAATAATGCCCTAATTTACTTACTTTGCGCATGTTAATATATTTTAATAATATTATGTTAACACCATCACCAATGTTAATGCATCTTAGTATTAGTTTTCCTTATAATTTTAGTTAAGTAATTATTAGAGTGTCAATGGTTATAGATTAGTAGTAATTACAATATAATAACGTAGACATTAAATAAATAATAAATAATTAACATAATGTATTATTAGGGTCTTGATGGTCCCGAGGGATCGACGCCACGACACACTAGATCTCGTGGTGTTGATGCATCTAGTAGGAGGGCGAGGACTGATGCTCAGGCTAGCCAGATGCCTATTCTTGAGGACGCGCCTGATAGTGCTGGATGGGATATTGGGGACGAGCAGGAGTTAGATCATGCTATGAGAGATGACGATGGAGCTGATGTGGGTGAAGCCGCCTCCCATGTGCCTGTGAGGAAGGGTAGTAGAGGGAGGTTTGTTTCGGGGTCGAGTTCCGGATCTAGTAGGCTGTCGAGCAGGGCTAGAGAGCCGCTAGGGATACTTCGTGGTTAGTTACCGAGGCGATGCCTGGGGGGCCCACTTGACGGTACCTCGATTCCTAGTTGGCGGGGCACGTCGGCTCCCGTATATACCACGATACGACTGCTAGGAATGTTATGCTGTGCCATAACCGCTCCAATGCATTTGATCCGTTGCTGACTTGGGGTTTCCCGCAGCAGTCGTTGCAGCGCTTGGATAGATCTTGTATTGCCCAGCTACCAGGGATTATGTTTGGGCACCTTGACTTTCCATTACTTACAGCGTTTGTAGAGCGTTGGCAGCCCGACACGAACACGTTTCACATGCCTTTTGGAGAGATGACGATCATGTTACATGACGTTTGGCAGATCCTACGTGTTCCTATTGAGGGCCTGGACCGTTAGTGCTTTTTTTGCCGACTTCTGAGTTGTATGTACGGTTTGAGGAGCTCCTCGGCTTGACTCGTGAGGAGTTATTATGTGAGGACTCACGGGTCTGGAGGAACGGTGGCGTTACCGTTCAGAAGATTTTCGATCACTGCATGGATCAGGGCCGTCCGGCTGACGTGCAGGTTCGCGCATGGTTCCTCCTGACACTTGGGTGTACCCTCTTCACTGATAAGAGTGGTTCCCGCCTCATGCCCCAGAACATAACTGAGCTGGATGACCTTGATTCAGTTCATACTTACTCGTGGGGCTCAGCTGCTTTGGCGTACCTATATCGTCAGCTAGGGGTTGCGTCTAGAGCGGATAGCAAACAGGTTGCCGGGTGTCTGACGCTCCTCCAGTGCTGGATATACGAGTACTTCCCGTGTTTCCGACCACAGCGAGAGGGGCTGGCCTTCAGTGATCATGATCCCCGGGCACGGAAGTGGGATTATCACATCGTCGGCAAGGATTTCGTCCGACTGGAGTCCATTCGTAGACGCTTGGACAACCTTCAGGTTACAGAGGTACGAATATTTAATGCATTAGTAAAATATATATTATTATGTTCTCATATATTACTACTACGTTAGTAACATGAAATTATTACATTTATCCGTTTTCAGGTCGACTGGACGCCATATGGGGATGACCAGGCTGCCATGATTCCGAGGACGTTGTATGTCGGTTTCATACGTTATCGAGGTATCATTGAGCCGTACAACCCAGATCGTGTACTGCGACAGTTGGGTTTTGTTCGAGTCATTCCTACCCCTCCTATTCGGCCTGATTTCGCATACGAGACCGAGCAACCCGAAGAGGTATGAGGTTCAATTCTCGGTCTCGAGTGGCGAGTCCGCATGGCGCGGTTCACGCCATATCTTTGGGGGTCTCAACGTATCACGGTTGAGACGGGTTACTCGTCGCGGAGAGTGTTCGAGGGAGTACATGGATTGGTTTTGTACATATTCCCATCCTACCCTCGTTCTTTGCAGATAGGACGCATATTCCGCCCCGGGCCAACACTTCAAACACCCACTATGTACGCAATATAATCATTTATTTGTTTACTATTTTATATGTTATATTATTGATACATAACATAACATAACTAACTGACTTTTTGCAGTGGATGGCCCGACATTTTGACGCCACGAGAGCGTTGACGGAGGATCGGCACAATGACCAGCGACCCAACACTTCTTTGGCATATGAGATGTTGGCCGACCTCGCTCGGGATTGGGATGCTTTGCATTGCGTCTAGATCGGGCACGGGACGCCGCTGAGGACGAGCATCATCATGACATGTAGTCATTGCATTTCAGTGTTCTCATTCCATTAGTTATGTATGGGTGTATTATGTAGTTACATTTTTTGATGATATTACTTTGGGTGTATTATGTAGTTACATTTTTTGATGATATTACTTTGTTAGGTATATATGACTTTGGTTTTATGATGATATTTATTATTTCAATTTGAATCATTGCAACCTATTGTTTCAATTTGAATCATTGCAACCTATTATTTCAATTTGAATAATTGCAACTTATTATGATCCAACATTATAAATTAATATGATCCAACATTATAAATTAATATCATATCAAATACTACTTATTCGGCTCAAATTCAATTATCAAATAGTATTAATAATTACAAATGCATTTATCAAATACATTACATAAAATATTACAATGAATAGATCGCACTATGTACTATATACTAAGAAGAGAGTAACTCATCCCATAAAGCGCGTCGCACACCATACAACAGATCCCAACCATCAACACTATCTTCATGCATGTTATGCCACAAGTTATGAATAGGTGGTACCGGTGATCCCGGAAGTAACTCCGCCTAATATAATGCTTGAAAGGTACCAAGATGTGCAATTACGAGTTCGTTAGTTGGACCCACCGTGTATTCAGAAGCACGCCAAGGAAGGACAGTGATACACGGATATAGTTGTCCCTCTGGGCCAAGTCCTACTAAAATGACTGCGACATTGAACATCTGCGCAATAGGAAACAAGTCTTGCGAAGTAACCATTCAATGAGCCTCAGATGCTGCCCCCCCATTCCAACTAATGCGCCTTATTGCTGCGTCTATCCCATCATAATAAATATATGTGTAAACATCCCGATGAGCAGCAATCTCATTTGCCATATTTTGGCGGATAAAACCCCAATGGTCTTCACTCCCTAAAAAACAATGCGCAACGTTCGAAATCCACGATTCCGCCCTTTGGACATTAGTCCATCTAGTAATGAATGGGCGAAGAATCCCAGGAATCTGCGCGGTAAAATGGAAATCCACTAACACCATCTTGTCCATCCACGCTTTCCCGACCTACAACAATCAAATTAATTAACATAAAATTTATCGAGTACGTATCAAATAAATGTTATCAATAATCAATACATACAATTAACAAACATATTACCCGTAGAAGTTGACAAGC
Organism: Beta corolliflora; assembly: GCA_947648045.1. Lineage (NCBI taxonomy): Eukaryota > Viridiplantae > Streptophyta > Magnoliopsida > Caryophyllales > Amaranthaceae > Beta > Beta corolliflora. The sequence continues at coordinate 207,604 of CANSZD010001080.1, read as the reverse complement.
TCATAACCGAACCCGAAGATCCGCTTCTCTTTGAAGACGAACCGGATGTGTGCTCAAAGCCACTCTTCTTTCGTTTTGTACTTGGGTGATTCTTTCGGCGTGGTCTCCCTTTGGGGTTCTCGACAATATCGGGCTCAAAGCCGAATCGCCCGGATTACGCGAGATGTTCCTCTAGAACCCGGTAGCGCTCCGCAATACGGCGGGATCACTACTTTGAACCCGCTCAACCAACTCTAAGAAGTACCGAGAATCTTGTCTGCCTCGAGATACAAACACGGGGTTGTTGACACCATCACCAATGATCAAAGTAGTCCAATAAGGATGTAAGTCCGTCGTGCACGGACTCTCGTTCGCCTCCAATCGTCTCCGTATGGCGCATGCACGGGGATTGCATGTGTGGTTCTCAACGAGCAACCGCAACGCCGATATACCTCGTAGCCTAACTCCCGCATACGATTTTCCTCATGCGATACTGGTTCTAAACAAGTAATGCGAGACTCGACCATTTAATTGATACAATGCCCGAGTCTTGTATAATATTCCGTGCCGACGCCGACTTTCCTCCAAATCATTCTCAACCTTCTTCACCCGATTTTCTATCTCACTTTGTGAGCAATAGAAAAGATGGAGTCCAAGGCGATTGTGCTACTAAAAACCCAAGACTTCGGTGCGAGTGTGCACTTTCAACTCGGCTAGTGCACGTGTTCCCAAGGTGAAGTACATTGTTCGTCCATGCCCGCACAAACTTCTCTTTGTACACAAGCCAAGTTGTTTCAACGTATTGGATTATTTTAGGCCACTTTCTGTACACATCTCTCATATTATCAACCTCGGCCTCATAACTCCTCTCGTCGGTTGCGTTGACTATCCGATACCAAGTTCGGCTCACGAATCTCGGACCTTATCGGTGTTGCCCATGATGTTACTCACTCTAGCTCGCACGTCTTTGTTGATATGCCATCTACATAGCAAATGTGCAGAGTTAGGAAACACTTCCCGGATCGCTTTCATAAGGCCCAAATCACGGTCAGTAATGAGTGTAACAGGGACAACATTCACTCCAATAAGCAACTTAAACTTGTCCAACACCCAATAATAACTATCAGCTGTTTCGTTGGCCATCAGAGCATACCCAACCATAAAATTCTTGTTGCACGGCGTCATCCCAATGAGCTCTAGAAAAGGCATGTTATATTTGTTGGTTTTATATGTTGCATCCATACCAACAACAAGTGGATAAGTTCGGAGGATATTTGCCGAACGAGGGTGCACCATGAATGCTTGCAGTCATTGCATTTGCCTCCTCGTCTTGCCTAATCCAATGGAAGGTAGTCGCTCTCTCGAGCAAGGTGAAGGAAGTGTTGCATCACGTCTCTACCATTCATTGCTTCCCTTCTATCCTTTTCCTTCGGGTTGTACAAGTGTCTCATATTTGGATGATCATCGGGAAATTTTTCATTCACGACTTTCATTATACTAGCGGGCTTAACGTGCGATTTTATCATATCGCGAGCGAATACCTTTGCCGCCGGACTAAGGCCGCTGATGCGTCGATGGCCCTCAGGGTAATGAATGAACTCATGATTGTGCATGCCCCTAATCCCCCGTTACGCTTTGATCACCCATCCCGGTTCGATCCGGGTACTCCAAGTACTCAACCTTAACTCCCGCTCTACAGGCCACGAGGCTTTTGTCTTTGTAGCTACCCGTTACGCTACACTAAGATCTCTACCTTCACCCCTATATGGTGCGCCCGGTTACATTTCATATATACATATTCTCGTCCACTAGGATCGTGTTTATGATTTGACATAATAATCATCACAAACCCGATTTCATTTGCCCTTTTCTTAACCCAATCTTGTAGTTCCTTTTTCTCGGCCCATAGTGTTTCATTATAAAACATGTGATTATAATCTATATAATCACCCCCAAAGTCCGGCAAATAAGCCTATAATGTTTAGCATTTTTTCAATTAGACAACATATAATCAATAATATTATTCACATATTTGAAAACAATATCAAAAAATATTAACTAAATATTCGTTAACAAAATTAACATAAACGGATGTACTATTATTCGCTAATTACAAAATCAATACTAATTATGACGGAAAATCAAATATTAACTAAATGGAACATATTAACTATTAACATTTAATTAATATATTCAAATTAACTATTCACATAAATTATAAAAACCCAAATAAACCCAAATTATTATTTTTAATTCAAACGAAATTATTAATAAATAAATAAATAAATTAGGAACAAATATAAAATATTTTAAATAAACATAAATATATAATTATTAAAAAACATAAATTACTACAAACATAAACAAAACATAAATTTTTAAAAAAGAAAAAATAAAAAAAAACCCAAACTCCCTCCCCCAACCCCTCGCCGGAAAACACGAGGCTACAAAAGATATTTTTTTTTTCGAAAATGCGGGGCAACGGATAGGAAATCCGTTACCACCGCCTCTCGGTAACGGATATCTTTTCCGTTACCACCACGAGGTAACGGATCGGATCTACGTTACCTCGTGGTGGTAGCCGAAAAAGTGATCCGTTACCATGGTAACGGATCACTTTTCCGTTGCTTCCACAGAGGCAACGGATTTTTGGTTCGTTGGTTCTGTGGAAGCAACGGGTTTTACATCCGTTTCTTCCACTTGGGTAACGGAATTTCGATCCGTTACCCTGCTCCGGTGGCCAAAAAAAAATTTCCGGCAACTAAAAAAAAAAAAAAAATTCCAACTTACCACATTTCGTTCCGGCGGCGTTGACGGTCCTTCATCGGACATTTTGCGTCGGTGGTGCTCCGGTGGTGGTGCTCCGGTGGTGGGTGGTGGTCGGCCGGCGATGGTGTTCGGAAGGTGGTGGTGGTGTTAGTGCTTGATGGTAGAGAGAGAGAGAGAGCTTAAGTTTGGTGAGAGTGGAGAGGGTAAAGTGAGGTGAAAGGGGGAGGGGCATGGGGGGTATATAATGAAAAAAATACGGACGATTTCAAGTAAATACGGACGGTAAATAGCGATTCGGTTTTTCATCTATCATGGTAATGTAGGGATATTTGATACAATCGTGAAAGGCTCTTATTTGATACAAGTCATCTTATTATTGCAATGTGCTATCCTGCTGGATGACAGGGATTTTAAACCCACCTTGCGTTTGTTTATCTGATGTTGTAGCATTTCTATATTTTGTACAAACCTGCTCTGATATTTTAGCTGATGTTTCTTATAGTAGGGTTTTAATGAATAAAATCTGATCTTGAGACTGTTATATAGAACGAGTATGATTGATTGTGCTTCAAGTGGAAATCCGAAATATTTGATTTTATAATTTTCACATGTATGAAGTAGGTTCACTATGTATTAAGTATTAAGCTAACGAGTTCTGGCAGGAAGTGTTCTTCAGAGAACTGTCATCCCTCACGGACAAGCCATACATTCTCTGATCAAGATATTGAGCATTGATCAGGCTGCTGCGCATAGAGTTCATCTGGGCACCTGGCATACATTCATGTAACTTGATCGTTTCCAGTTGGTTGAAGGGCAAAGGGATGCATACCACCCTGGAAAGTTGGTGATTGTTGACCACCCATTGGAGAGGCCTGCATTGGTGAAGAACAAATGCAAAACAAAAAGTGATATTATTTTCTTTATATATTTGTATGAATAACATAAATTGCAATGGAAAGTGATACTTATATGTATATAAAACTGTTTTTGGATTATTTAGGACTAAAAAATACCAAAAAAAAACCTGCAGCCCTTAATTGGCAAAACTGCAGCCTTTTATTGGTAAAAACAAAAAGTGATACTTATTTTTATTTTTTTTGGGTCAAAAGAGTTGCGGGTTTTGAAAAAACTACAGCCCTTAATTGATAAAGGGCTGCGGTTAATTGGCAAAACCACAACCTTTTATCTATTAAGGGCTGCAATTTTTACCATTATCCGCAACCCTTAATTGACAAAACCGCAGCCCTCAATTGTTAAGGGCTACGATTAATAGCCGCAACCCTTCAAATTTTTCAAGGGCTGTTATGCCAAGGGCTGCGGTCAAAAAACGCAGCACTTAAGCCGCTTTTGACCGCAACCCTTGGCTTTTTTTCCTCTAGTGAACAACCATATAAAATTTTCAAGCACCCTAAAAATATTAGTATAAATTGGTTGATTAAACACATCAAAAAGACTATTTTTGGTGGTATGTTATTAAACAATCAAAATTTAAGGGTTCCTAATAGGTTGTCAAAATTATTTGGTTAGTATTTGAACAATTTCTTAGGTCTTGATTAGCAATAATAACATGTGAGGTGATAAAAATATGAACAAGACAATTATAACAATATATAAGAAAAATAAAAAGAAGGAAGAGAGGTTAGAATATACAAAAGAACGGTTTTTTTACTAGAGATCTACATCATGAAGGAAAACATTAGTAACTTCAATATAAAAATAAAAGATTTATTCAAGGACCCTCAAGAATATACCGGTGTGGCTTAGGTATGAGAGAATAGCAACCTTCGGGAGGAGCAATCATGAAGCCTTTCCACGAACACTATGAAGATTGATGAAAAGATGTGTTTATGTTTGTATGCAAATACGTGTTTATGTGTTTGTAAGTATGAAAGTATGAGAGAATGAGAATTCGCAAGTATTCAGGCGCAAAGAGTACGTGAAAAAGTGTCTTTTCGATCCGGAAAATCATGGCATATTTATACGAAAATATTAAAAAAGACTGAAAAGCAAACTGAACTAGGCGCACGTCTCTGCGTGACGCACAGAGCATACATGTTAGACGCAGATTGGTGCACCTGTTACGGCACAACCAATGCGCTGCGCGCACGTGGCGCATCAGACGCACCGTCTGCGTCAGACACCCTTACAGCCTGTTTCTTCGACGCGTTTTTGTACGATTTTTTTTATCCTTTTAAATCTGGAAATCAACTTTTACGAGATAAAATTTGATTTCATAATATTTTTGAATTTTTTTATTTAATTATGAAAATATTCATTAACATAATAAATAAAAACAATTAATTATCATGAATAATTAATTGGACTTTTTCAAAGGATTGGGCTCAAAATATTTAAATGGGCTCAAAATATTTAAATGGGCTCAAAATACTTTTTATGGGCTCAAATGATAATTAATTATTAGGAATAATTAATTGGTCATTAAAATAAGATTTTGGATCATTATTGTAAAATTTTAAGCTTTTACACTTTAAAATAGTTTTGGGTCTGGCTCTTCGGTCTGCTCTCCCCTTGGGTCGGGACAGTTAAGACCGCGGTATGTTTTATCATTGGGCCCTTAAATGCGGAGACACGATTATGTGTCTACACTACGACTTTACAATGAAAAGGATATCGTTGACTGTGTGGTAGCTCTCCAAAGGAACCTTAATCAAATATATATAGGTTTATGTTTCCATAGAAAGTTGAATAGAAACTGGTATATTTTTACCCTTTTGTCACTTACAACTCTTAATTTCTTTAGGTTTTGATAATCACTACTTTATGAATTTGACGAGCTAGAATTCCGCATGGTGAATAAAAATATAAGGAGAAAAATGATTCTCTTGGCAAATTCCTCTAGTACGCAAAAAATTATCCCCTGGGATACCATATTAACCAACACTGAGAATGAAACAGTGGTAATACATTGTTTTAACCAGCTAATCCATTGGGTACAGAAACCCAATTTTTCAAAAGTAGGAAAAATAAATCTCCACTCTAGACGATCGTAGGCTTTTTCCATATCTAATTTTAAAACAATGCACCCCTCCAAACCCTTTTTATTTTTTAAAGAATGAAAAGGCCTCATTAGCTAATAAGACATTATCTTGAATTAGCCGTTCGGGAACAAAAGCTCCCTGCAGAGGATGAATAATTTTCCCCAAAACAACCTTTAAAAGATTTGCCATAATTTTAGATTTAATTTTATAAATAGTTGAACAAAGACTAATTGGCCGAAAATGATTAGGATTAGAAAGAGCTTCAATTTTAGGAATGAAAGTGATAAAAGTATGATTGATTTCTTTAATAATTTTTCTAGAATGGAAAAACGTCTTTACAACTCGAAAAACAGAGTTACCAACCAATGACCAATACTTCTGATAAAATAAAGGAGGAAAACCATCACGACCAGGTGATTTATCCAGTGCTAGGTCAAAAATAGCACTTTTAACCTCATCTATTAAAATTTCAGCACATAAAAACCTATTATCGTCATCCGAAATTATCGTTTTCAATAGAGAAAAATCCGAATCATAGTCAAACCCACAATTAGAGTTAGATTTGAAACGCTTTATAAAAGCATTAGTGAAACAATCCTCAATTAGTTTAGGGTTAGTAATTGGATCATCATGATTATCCTTTATTGTAGTAATTAGATTACGATTTCTCCTAATTGAGGCACAAACATGATAATATTTAGTATTAGCATTACTAATTAAGTCTAACGTGATTAGATTTGGCTTTAAGTTTCCAATAAGAATCTTGATATTCAAGAAGTTCAGCTTGCTTAGTTAATAATTGATTCTGCGTAGCTACAAGCTTTGGGCACTCATTGTCAACTAAAAGTTGACTTTGATATATCATTAATTTATCCTCTAGGATATGTCTAAATATATTCCCAAAACGCATTGTAGACCATACTTTAGCTTCTTTTTTTAAAGGGATATTATCTCAGATAACCCTGACATATAGGCCTTTTTCCCAAATAACCCTGACATATATTTTTTTTCTTAGATGACCCTAAACTTGTATTTTGTCATTAAACCTGACGGAATAGTTAACGACGTTAACTATTTTCAAACAACCCAAACTTACTGCCTTTTTTTTAAAAAAAAAAACCAAACTCATCTCTTTCTCTCTCTTGTTCTTCATCTCTTCTCAAGCATTCATCAATGGTTTCCACCACCTCTGAAACCACCACCCTCCAACAGGAACTCCAGCCAACCCCGAACACCCTCGGCCCATCCCCGGACACCCTCAGCCCATCCCCAAACACCCTCGGCCCAACCCCGAAACCCAGCAACCCCTCCCACGTTTCCCTCCCTCATTCACGCTTCTCACCTACCACCCCTGAACCGGCGACCCAACACTTGAAATCGCGCACAACCAACGCACCCAACCACCCTCCAATGGCGCACCACCAGCGAACCCAACCACCCTCCACTGGCGCACCACCAGCGCGCCCCTCGCGCACCACTCGCGCGCCCTCGCGCACTCCTCGCGTGCCCTCGCGCACTCCTTTTAGCCACTGACCTACCTCCCCCACCTCCGTCGCACCACAACCCACCTCCCACCACCGGTCCTGCGGCGCACTCCGGCGCCCCTCCACCGCCTGGCCGGGTAGCCGCCTCATCCCCTAGCAGCAAAACCCTAGGTTTTGCAATTAATTTGGGGATTTTTGCATTGATTTAAGGATTGTTACAATTTGAATTTGTTTTGTGATTTCTTGGATTTCTTGAATTTGTGGCGTAATTAAGTGATTTCTTGAATTTGATTTTGTGGCTTTTTGTTTTGTTTTGTTATGTTTTGGATTAAAGTTTTGATTTGGAGAATTGATTGAGAAAAAAAAAGAGAATGATGGGCTTGAGAAGAGATGAAGAACAAGAGAGAGAAAAGATGAAGAACAAGAGAGAGAAAGAGATGAATTTCGCAAAAGTCAAACAAAATTAGAGAGTACTTAACGCCGTCTCTAATTCCGTCCAATTTAATGACAAAAACCAAGTTCAAGGTTATCGGAGACAGGGCTGTCAAAGTCGGGGTTATATTGGAAAAAGGCCTATATGTCAGGGTTACCTGAGATAATATCCCTTTTTTAAAAGAAGTTTACACTTTCTAGTAAGGCAATACATATACGAACCTTTAAACTTTGTACACCATGTTTTTTTTTATGAGAACATCAGAATCTTTTCTAGTAGTCCATACTTTATCAAATCTAAAAGGTGGTGCTTTCCTACACTTGCTCAAAAATAATGAAAGAGAAATTTGACAATGATCTCAAGAGGTAAAATTATGATGTTGTAATTTTACACTTTGGAATAAATTTATCCATTCAAAACTTGCCACACCTTTATCGAACTGTTCTAGAATGTTATTTGGTCCAAATTTCCTTTTTATCCATGTATAAAGTTGACCAAAAAAAGGAAGATCTATACAATCAATTGAAGAAAATAGATTATACATACACGAAAATCTTGAGAATCTGAAATCCCCCCGGCCCATTTTTTAAAGTGTGTAAGCTCATTAAAATCCCCTAAAATAACAAAGGGACTAGAAATAGATTAGTATATTCAATTCGTTCATCCCAAAATTCAAACTTATGAACATGATTAGGGGGAGCATAAATAAAGATGATAATAAAGTTGCAATTCATAGATAATATTTCAACATTATAAACCATAAATAAATTTAGAATTTTTTAAATGATAGAGAAACAAAATGGATTACATGCATTATCTTTCCACATCACCAAAATACCACCTGCCAAGCCAAAAGATGGGAGGAAGTCATAATGGTGAAACCCGCAATGCCTAATACAACCGTCAGAAGGAGGAGATTGCATTTTGGTTTCACAAAGCATCAGGACATGAATCTTATTATACTCAACTTCCTCCATTGCAAGGTATCTCTTGCAACCCCTAATGTTCCTACAACTTATATTCATAGATCATTTGGCAGGTGGAAGACATAACTTGACTAAGTTCTTCCCCTCTTCAGGCCCGAAGAGGCTGAATCATCTTCATTGCCACGTGTTTCTGAAATTAAGGATTGTAATAGGTTGAGAGATTTGATGTGGGCCCCAAGAACGTTCGCCTGAACTTCGTTATCCGTACGCCGGAATCCTGAAAAAGAAGGTTAGCCTACCCCGGTGGTGTTTTCGGGATCGCCCCTCCGTCGCACAAGTCAGTAGATGATTGAGATAAAGAGAGAAAGTCTAGAGAGAGATGCTCTAGTTTGTTAGGTGAGAATTGAATACTTGTTCATTGATGAGACTGGTGGTATTTATAGTGTTGGGGATTCCCAGACAGGAAACAATGATGGGATGGGTATCCCCTGGAGGAGATGGCTATGTTACCTTTTCAGGCAACAATCATTTAAGCCCTTTAGTGGATCCCTAAGCTCCTGAGATTAGGTCAACTCACAAGTGGGACCCACTGTTGCCACCTATCCGGGGACTTGGGAGGCTTTTACGTAATTATTGGGCTGCTGATTAATTGAGCCCAAACAATTAGCCCCACACTAGGGTTGGGGGATCATGGAGGTCCGACTGGGTGGCACCCGGAATAGTAGCTATACCTTCACCTCCCCATTAGGGGTTTTTGAGCCGACCGAGTCAGCTCCCCTAAGGGATTACTTGACCGACTGGGTTACCTTCCCTTGAGGATTACTGGAGCCGACCGAGTCGCCTCCCTTTGAGGGAATCAATTGACCGACCGGGTCGCCCTTATTAAAGGTCTTTGAAGCCGGTCGAGTCACCTACCCTTGAGGGGACTGGTTGGTACTTAGTCATTTTTGGCTAAGTATAGAAGCGACTTGGCAGAGGAGAGGGGATCTCCTATTGGCCGAGTGGGTAGGGGCTAATGAGCCCCAGGCTGTCCGAGTGGGTGGCAGTTGATACTAAGCCATATTTGGCTAAGTATAGAAGCGACTCGGCAGAGGAGAGGGGATCTCCAATTGGCCGAGTGGCTAGGACGCCACTCGGATGAGGGGCTAATGAGCCCCAGGCTGTCCGAGTGGGTTCTAGCTGATACTTAGCCATATTTGGCTAAGTATAGAAGCGACTCGACAAAGGAGAGAGGATCTCCTACTGGCCGAGTGGGTAGGACGCCACTCGGATGAGGGGCTAATGAGCCCCGGGTTGTCCGAGTGGGTGTCAGATGATATTTAGCCATATTTGGCTAAGTATAGAAGCGACTCGGCAGAGGAGAGGGGATCTCCTTTTGGCCGAGTGGGTGGGATGCCACTCAAATGAGGGGCTAATGAGCCCCAGGCAGTCCGAGTGGGTGCTAGTTGATACTTAGCCATATTTGGCTAAGTATAGAAGCGACTTGGCAGATGAGAAGGGATCTCCTTTTGGCCGAGTGGGTAGGACGCCACTCGGATGAGGGGCTAATGAGCTCCAGGCTGTTCGAGTGGGTGCCAATTGATACTTATGTTTTGCCAGATGAAGAGGCAGTGGTTGTTTCGTCCGAACGGGTGTATCTGACCCCAAATTCCACATGGCAACCTTTGATACTTGGGAGTTTGGGGCCCCTCTTGAGGGTTGAGCTGACTGGGCATTGTGGGAAGTTTTGACGTTTCATCTTCCTTGGGCCTTGAATTTTGACGTTTCGTCTTCTCTAAGCTGTGGCCTTTGGGCTGAACTGGTCCACTTGGGCCTCCTAAAAATCCCATTAAGGCGATGCGGGGGGGTTGTCGTCGCACTTTCCCCGAGGTACGCCTATATGTACGAGTGAGGAGAGAAAATTTTGGATCATTTGCTCATTTCTCAAATCTTTTTCTCTCAAAATCCTTCACTTCTCTCAACTTTCAAGTTCAGTCTTTCCAAGCCCTTCATCCGACCAGGTACGCTCTTAATTTCCTTTTAAGTTCTTTTCTTTCTTTTCAATAAATCTCGGCCGACTCCCTTGTCTATAAATAATGGGAGATTTGCCCGAGTCGGTGACACTCCCGACCTCACCTCCCTATAACTTGTCCGAGGAGGTGAGGGGGATGGGAATAACGTTGGTGTCGACTGTAATAATTTGCCCCGACCCCTCGGTTGTACCCGACACGGTCTCTCTCCCAAGTTCTCCATCGCAAGTGGAAGATGAGGCCGAGGGCATCGTTCCCTTCCCTTGGGAGGTGTCCATAGCCTATCCCTCCTCGAGGAGTTTCTTAGACCGCTACTTGTCTGATGGTGTAGTTAGGGTAGCTATGCCGAGGGAGGAAGGCGAGGCGTCAACATCGGGCCGACTGGAGTTCCCTGACATAGATCCAAAGGGAGGTCTCCACACCTGTTTCCCCCTTCCTGCCTTGATGAATGCCTTGAAAGAGGACCTTCGAGGTACAAAAGCCAGATTCCAGATAAAGGAGCCTTTCCATTTGGTCCGAGCGGAGGCTCACCACACAATCCTGACTTCGCCTCCTGGTTGCACGACAGTGTACTACAAGGCCATGGAGATGGGGCTTCAGTTTCCTATGACTCCCTTTGTCAAGGAGATTCTGAATGCCTATAATCTCTCCCTATGCCAAATTTAACCGAACTCCTAGGGAGGCATTCTCGCTGTTCAAACTATATGTGAGATAATCAGGGTTGAGCCGACCCTCACTTTGTGGAGACATATATATAAACTGGTGGAGGTGATGGCCGGAGAGAATGGTCTGGGATGGTGGAGTTTCCAGGTCCGACGGGGGTACATGAGTGTGACTCATCTGCCCACTTCGCAGAAGGGGTTCAAGAGGGAGTTTGCCATTGTATACTTTGGCGGAGATTGGGGGGGATACTGACTGTCCGACCGGATGTCGAGCTGAATCACGAGCTGAATTTTCGGGTGCCTGAGCTGAATGACGAAGAGGTCGTGGCGGCCTGTTATATGCAGCTTGAGTCCAAAATAGTGAAATGGGGGGGGGAATTTATGTGACCGGCAATTGGTTGCCCAGCTCCCCCCTCTTCAAGAACGAACACTTTCTTGCTGCCATGGGATTAAGCCAGGTCTTTCCTAAGGGTAATTTACCGAGGGGGTCCGATTTTCAGTCGCGATTTTTCTGCACGTTGTTATTGTGTTTTCTTTTTTTAACTTGCTTTTTCCTTCTGTTCTGCAGAACCTTCCCTAGGTTACTTCACCGAGTCGGATCCAGCAATGGCCGAGCAACTAACTTCTACAACACTTAAAGCGGCTCGGATTAGAGCCGAGCTAGGGGCTAAAACTATGAAGAAGCCTACTGCTCCTAAGGTATGTTGCGCCGATCGGTGTTTGTTATTCCGAGCTACATCCTTTCTTATTTTGTTGATTTGACCGACTCTTTTTGCTTTTAGGACTCTACCAAGCCGAAGCCAAAAAAGAGGAAAGAGCGTTCGGCGGATAAGGTGGCCCAAACTGAGAAGGTCGTGGCCAAGGCCAAAGCCGAACGTGAGAAGGCCAAGAGGGCCAAATCGGCCAAGTCATCCGAGGCTACCGAGGTGGAGAACTCCCACCACCCTACGGCAGACTCGTCCGAGCGGGTCGGAGGTTCTAACCTCTCTCTTCACTCCTCTGACTTCGAGCCTTTTCAGAGCCCGGAGTACACTCCTCTATCTCCTGCTTCCGAGCAGGCGATCGGAGGTTCTGTGGTCAAGGCGATCATCCCTGTCCCCTTCATCGAGCTTCGCCGCTCGGATAAGAATAAAAGGGTGAACAAAGCTCTGGAAGTGATCTATACTCCGACTGACAGGGAGCATCTCAACTCCACCCTGGGGAAGAACGAAACCAACGAGCTTTATCACTCTTGGCTCGACGTGAGTCCCTCAATTTTCCTTGTCTTTCAGTATTTTTCTTGTCATAATTCTAACTCTTTTTTGTTGTGCAGTTCTCCGTTCGGATGACGAACGTGGCCCAGAACCGACAGGCCTTGCAGGATGAGGTAGACCAGCTGAGGGAAAGTACCAAAAATCATTTTACTGAGCTGTACAATGCTAAAGAAGCCAAGCGGATCACCGAGTCAAAGCTCGACGACGCTATGAGGGCTATTGAGAAGGATCAGAAGGACTTTGAGGCCGAGCGGGACGACTGGAAGAAGGAGAAAGCCGACCTTACCCTGGCTCGTGATTCGGCCCTCGTTGCTAAGAGTGACACTGAGACTAAGTTGGCCAAAGCTAAATTGGACTTAGCCGACGTCCGCAGCAAGCTGGAGGTTGCTGAGGAGAAAGCGCCCCGAGCTGAGGAGAAGGCCGCTCAGTCTAGGGATAAGTGGTTCGCCGAGTGGCAGACTACCCAAGCTTGTGAGGATTACTGCGTTGAGGTAGGCCATAAATCTCATAAGATGGGCGAGGATGAAGCTCTTGAGCGGCTGAAGGGAATGCTGGCCGAGTCCTGTCCCTCGGTGGAATGGAATGATATCTGGTCTAAGTATCAGGAGGCCTACGAGGCCGAGGCAGCTGAGATCTGGGCCAAGATGGGCCTGGACGAGGACGACGACGAGGACGATGATGAAGATGATGAAGAGGTTGCCAATGATGGCGACCAGGGCGCTGAAAATGGCCGAGGCGAGGTTGCCAATGATGGCGACCAGGATACTAATGATGGCCGAGGCACCTCCAGCATTCCCCCTCCCCTGCTTCTTCTTAGACTTGTGTACTTTACTTTTTGTGCCAGCTCCTGTTGTGGTTCGGCTTGTTTTGTAACGCTATTTATTTCAATGAATGAAATAAAATTTTCTTCGTACTTATTGGTGATTGTTATTTGCAATATTTTCTTTTCATTTGAACAGCCGACTGACTTTCTGCTTTTGCATAACTGGTTAAGTTAAACATTTGTTAAGCCGTTGAAGTTGACTAAGTTGTCCCATTTTCGACTGGTTAAGTCATAGTTGTCTGACTGGGTAAGCCATAACAAATTGAGAATTTTTTGACTGGTTAAGTCTTTGCGACCGGTTAAGTATCTTCAATTGATTACAAAAATGTCGGACTATTTCGACTGGTTAAGTCTAGTAATCCGACTCGTTACAGGATGTGTCGACTGGCTACTATTCGCTGTTCATCTACTACATATGCCCCTATTGCAAGTAACAAACATTACACATAGTATCTTTTGAGGTTATCTGCATTCAAGGGTCGGGCCAGGGGAACACCTTCCGGGGATTCTAGTCGGAATGTGCCGGGTTTGACCACTTTTGTTACCTTGTAGGGACCGTCCCAGTTAGGTCCCAACTTTCCTTTGAGATGTGACAGTCCAGTGGCTTCCACTTTTCGGACTACCAAGTCGCCGAGTCGGATTGGTCTGGCTTTGACTCGGCGGTTGAAAAGCCGGGTGATTCTTTGCTTGTACCGAATGGACTTCAACAGTGCATTGCCCCTTGTTTCAAGCAGCAGATCCAAGTTGACGGGCTTCTATTCTTCGTTCTTCTCGAATTCATAGAAGGTTATTCGGGGTGAGGGGATGCCGACCTCCACTGGGAGGACCGCCTCACTTCCATATATGAGACTGAATAGAGAATGTCCCGTTGCTTCTTTTGTGGTGGTCCGAGCCAACTAGAGGACCCTAGGTAGGTCATCGACCCACGCTCTTTTGGCAGCCTAAGGAACTTTTTATTCCTTTGAGGACTTGTTGGCCAACTCGGCCTGTCCGTTTGTCTGCGGCCGGAACACGGCATAAAACTTGGTCTGTATTCCGAACCGGGCACAGTACTCCCGAGTAGGGCCATTGTTGAACTGTCGTCCATTATCGGAGACCAAAGCCCTCGGTACTCCGACCCTGGTGATGATATTCCTCCAAATGAATGCTTGAACTTGTTTATCCGTTATTGAAGAGAGTGGCTCAGCCTCTGTCCACTTGGTAAAGTAGTCAATCGTCACCATTAGGAACTTGCGTTGGCCTGAAGCTGGGGGGAAATGGTCCGAGTAGGTCCATGCCCCATTTGTCGAATGGTAGAACTGCCTGGATGGTTGTCAGAGGAGTGGCTGGTGCTCTAGGAATGTCCGAGTGGATCTGACATGAGGGGCATCTCTTGACCAACTCTTGTGCATCTGATTTCAGAGTTGGCCAGTAGTAACCGGCTCTAAGAGCCTTCCCTGTTATGGTCCTTCCCCCTTGGTGACTTCCAGAGGCTCCTTGGTGGATTTCCCTTAGGATGTAGTCTCCCTCCTCGGGGGTCACACACTTAAGCAAAGGGTGGGTGATGGACTTCTTGTAGAGCTGATCTTCATGCCATTGGAACCATCCTGCTTTGTGCTTGACCCGTTCGGCTTCCTTGACATCCTCGGGCAGTGCCCCATCTCTCAGATACCCTACCACTTTTTCCATCCATGTGGATGTCCGATTTAACACCATTTGTTCTTTGGCGTTGATGCTCGGCTGATGTAGTACCTCCCACATAATGGTCTGAGGAGCCGACCCCTTTACGGAATTGGCCATCCGAGCCAAAGCGTCAGCTTGTTGATTTTCCGATCGGGGTATATGAGTGATGCTGAATTGTGTCAATTTCTTGATGAATTCTTGGGTTTTAGCCAAGTACATTTTCATATTGACCTCCTTGGCCTCATATTCGCCTGACACCTGATCCACTATGAGTTGTGAGTCGGATTTAGCCTTCACTACTGAGGCCCCGGCCAAGATGCAGAGTTGAAGCCCAAGTATGAGTGCCTCATATTCTGCTTCGTTGTTTGATCCCAGGAATTCAAACTTGATGGCATACTCCATCTTTTCCCCGACCGGGGGCTTGATTACTAGACCAGCTCCACATCCCGTCTTGGTGGATGAGCCATGTACTTGCAACTCCCAACCATCTTGTTCACCGGCTGGGGGCCTGGTGGTGCACTCAGTGATAAAATCTGTTAATGCTTGAGCTTTGATTGCTCGTCTTGGTTCATATTCCAGCCCGAAATCAGCGAGCTGATCCGCCCAGTCAGTCATCCGACTGGAGTAGTTTCGGCTTTCAATTACTTTTCTGAGGGGCTGTCCAGTGAGGACCTTGATTTGATGGGCTTGGAAATAAGGCTTGAGCTTCCGACTAGCCATGACCAGGGCGTATATCATCTTCTCTATTTCACTGTATTTGGCATCCGCCCCACAGAAGGCATGGCTTATGAAGTAGACCGGGTGCTGCTTTTCTTCTCTCTCAGCTATCATAACAGCGCTGAGTGCATACTCTGATACAGCCAAGTAAATGAACAATGTTTCTCCCAGCAAAGGAGAGATCAACTTAGGGAGAGTTGACAGGTGTGTCTTGAGGGAGTTGAAGGCCTGTTCAGCCTCATCATCCCAAGCGAACTCTTCTCTTCAGAGCTTTGAAGAAGTAAAGGCTATTATCAGCTGACCGGGAAAGGAAGCGTTTGAGGGCAGCTAGGCAGCCGGTTAGGCGTTGTACGTCTCGTACGTTCCGAGGAGACTTTATCTCCATAACCGCTTTGATTTTATCGGGGTTAGCTTCGATTCCTCTTTCATCCACCAGAAATCCGAGGCACTTACCCCCTTTTACTCCGAAGACACTTCTTCGGGTTGAGTGAGCATCATGTGAAACCGTCTTAATCTTTCGAGAGTTTCTCTTAAGTCTGAGGGGTGATCCCCTGAGCTTTGCTTTTAACGATCATGTCGTCAACGTAGACTTCAATGTTCCGACCCAGCTGGTCGTTGAAGATCTTGTTTACCGTTCGTTGATACGTAGCTCCTGCAATCTTAAGTCTGAATGGCATCATTTTATAGCAGTACACCCCTTGATTCGTGACAAAGGCGGTGTGGACTCGGTCATGTTCAACCATTGGGATTTGGTTTTACCCTGCGTTTGCGTCCATGAAACTTAAGAGTGCATGCCCTGCTGTTGAGTCTGTCGATCTTGGGCAGAGGGTGGTTATCTTTTGGACAGGCCTTGTTCAGGTCCGTGAAATCCACGCACATCCTCCATGCCCCGCTCGACTTTTTGACTAGTACAACGTTGGCCAACCATTCTGAGTACTCGCATTCCTCTATGAAGTCTGCCTCAAGCAACTTTTTAACTTCCGCAGCTGCTGCAGCGTTCCTCTCGGGACCTTGGTGTCTCAGCTTTTGCTTGATTGGCTTGATCCCCTCCTTGATGTTAAGCTCGTGGCACATAATTTTGGGGTCAAGTCTGGGCATTTCTGAGGCTTCATATCCAAAGACATCTTTGTACTTGGTGAGTACTTGAATGATTTCCTCTCTTGTTTGAGGGTCCATGGCATTGCCTACTCTCAGTGTCCGACCGAGGTCCTTGTCAATGACAACTTCTTCATCATCCTCAGTCGACTGAGGGCGCTCGTACTGCTTGGAGTTCTCAGCGATGTAAACCCCGAGGCCACTTGAGGGCAGACTTTCTTCTCGCTTTCTCTTTTTCGAGTCCTCTTGGACGTCGACTTTGCTTTTCAAACTGTTAACATAACACTCTCTTGCTGCTTGCTGATCCCCTGGATCTTTCCGACCCTACCATCATCTGTTTCGAATTGCATGAGGAGATGATAGATGGAAATTGCAGCTTTGACCTTGTTCAGAGTTGGTCTACCCATTATAACATTGTATGGTAGGGGGATGTCCACCAACAAGAAGTCGATCGGTAGGCTTCTCCCCTTACCCTTCTCTCCAATCTGAGTGGGTAGCTTGATAGATCCGACTAGATGCACTGAGTTTCCCCCGAAGCCTATGAGCGGCTGATTCAGAGGGCTGACATCCTTCTCATTGTATTTCAACTTCTTGAGGCATTCCAAGGTGATTATGTCGGCTGATGAGCCGCTATCTATCAGCACCCTCTTGACCCTTATGTTGGCCACTTTCAGCTCGATCACCAAGGGGGCATCATGTGGTGCGTGAAGGGCCCGACTGGATTCCCCAAATCTCATTACGGGGCAGTCTGGGCGGGGGTGGTGAACGCCAAGCACTTGGTGCTTGAGACTCTGTAGGTGAGCTTCGCGGGATCGGCCAATTAGGCCTCCCGACGCAAAGCCACCTGCTATGACCCCGATGAATCCTTCTGTATCCCTACTGTTTGACTGACCCACCTTATGTTTTCCTTTTCCCTCACTTGTGTGCTTGAGGTTGCGGTTTAGCTTGCCTTGATCCGCCAAGTTGTCAAGGGACTTCTTGAGCTCTCTGCAATCTGTGGTGGTGTGTCCACACTCCTTGTGGTACTTACACCACTGGCTCTTATCTCTCTGAGTGGAGGAGGTTCTGATGGGAGGTGGGCGGGAAGCATGGACTTGTCTTTTATGTCCAAGTAGATCTCCCTTCTGTTTTTGCTGAACCGGGGGTCATTGCCATGGTCGATGAACCTGTCTGACCGACATCCTGTTCTCTGTTGCTTCGGTTGGTCCTTGTGATTTCCTTCTTCCTTCCTATTCTTACTTCCATCATCCGAGTGGCGACATATGTCTGTCGCCTGGATGAATCTCTGAGCCCTGCTCATTGCTTCCGAGAAGGTTTTCACTTCGTTTTATGCCAAGGACCATCTTAACCGACCGGGTTGAAGTCTGGACATCATGGCGGCAAATGCTACCGCGTCCTGTAGGTCTGAAACTTTCAAGGACTCTTCGTTGAACCTTTTGATGTAGTCGGCTAGGCTCTCATTTTTCTCATGTCTGACCGCCTAAAACTGATTATTCGAATTCTTTAATGGTGTGTCTTCAGGAATAATTATTTGACTAGACTCTAAGAGTAGAGTAACTTAATTAGTTCCCTCACATGAATTGAGAACATGATTAAGTAATCATTGCTAATAATATGGAGAGTGTTGGAGATAGTTTAATTAAGTAAAGAAATAGATTATTGAGGTCGTGTTTAAAAAGGGATTTCAGTTTAATATTTATAAATGGATTAATATAATGAAGCCTGATTGTTTGATTTGTGTTCACTAAAGTAAGTTAGTATGTGAGTGGAATATGTAAGTTAGTATAAGTCTAAAGAAGTCTCAGTAATTTGTTGAATGGTTTACTAATTAGAAACGAGGCACAGTCGCTCCACGTAATTATGAGTTTAGTCTATTAATAGTTCATTGTCGACTTTATAAATCGGAATCTAACATATGTTATAGTATGAACCTTGTTTTATTGGATATGGATTGCGTATATGTTTTGTGGTTCATGATTCAATTCATAAGTTGACTTGTTGTCGTATTGTTTATTATAAACTGAATTGTTGAAAACAAAAGTGATTAAAGAACTAATCATGTAAATTGAAAGATGGTAAAGCTTAGAATGAGCCTTTGAGGATCGCTTCTAGTGGGCCCCTCATAGGTTATGAACACATGACAAAAGGCTTAGGGCTTCTCTGGTGGTCGATCCTAAGGACCTTAAGGATTACTCTGTGATGGAGTGTCTTAATTGGAAACCCTCTGGTGGGGTATTATGAGAGTTGCCTTGGAAGTATTACCTCTGGTGGGTTGCTTCAAGGGGTGTATACACTAAAGACTACGGTAGGCCTTATATTTGGTGGGAATATGTTCCCCGATAAGCGATGTGTCTGCAATCTGGTGTTTCTACCTTCACGTCGTTCCCTTACCTATTGCCAAATGACTGTGTTAAAAGAATGTAAAGTTTGTGAATGTGTATAAAGGATTGATTGAAAGAAATAAAGATTGTTCTGTAAAGAATCGTGAAGTCACCAAGGGTATTGGATGACACGTTTAAAGCATGTTTGCTGTTGTAATTGTTCCGCAAGGAACCGTGAAGTCACCCGGGGTATTGGATGACAAGTTTGAAGCATGTGTAGCGGTTGCTGTTGTTATTGTTGTTGCTTTGTTGTCGTAATTGTAATTGAATGGTTTTCAAGTAAAGGAACACCAAAGCATGTTTTAAATCTATTTGATGGGTTAGTACTCAGCTTTGCTGATGCGTGTACGGTTTATTTTTTCATTTATGTGGCCTGTCCCTTGGTGAGTGGCAGTGTCCTATTTGTTGCAGATTTAAGACGTGAAGTTTATTATTTACAGTTGAAGGTCCGTGAATGCTAGAAGTATTATTGTGTGTATTAATTTGTATTTCGAAGCGAGGTTGCTCAACCTTGCAATAGTTAAACATTAATTAATCATTTTCCATTTTTGTATTTAATAGGCGTTAATGCGTTTGATTCTCTCTTGGTATTACTCCGCGAAAGTGTTGAGACTGTTGGGTGTTGGAGTTGGGAATATTTTTATTTAATTGAGATTGTGAACAGGTCTAGATTATTTCCCGCTTTAGGGTTGTTCTATTTTCAAAGGAAACTATGTCGGATTTTGCAGACGAATTTATTAGGATAGAGTATGAGAATCAAGGCGTTGTTGTAATAGTTAATTCAAATTAAATAGAGTTGGGATTTTGGTTTCCACATTCTCTGATATAGTTAAGTGAGTGTGATGGTACCAGTTAGCTAGCTCGACTTCGGATTTTGCAGACGAATTTATTAGGATAGAGTATGAGAATCAAGGCGTTGTTGTAATAGTTAATTCAAATTAAATAGAGTTGGGATTTTGGTTTCCACATTCTCTGATATAGTTAAGTGAGTGTGATGGTACCAGTTAGCTAGCTCGACCAGATACTTTAATTCCACTGTGTATTAATCCTTTGTAAGTTGGTTGAGAAGGACCGCCTGTTACATGAATGCATATTTGACAACCTCATTATAAAGGTTTTATTGAAAAATATTTTGAAGTTGTCAACAAGTCTTTAAAGGAAGACTCATAAACCTAATTGGATTGTCGACACTAAGTTTTAAAGATGACATATAACAAAGACAAACTTGTTCGGACTAATATTCTACAAGTGTTGTTGATCGATAATGAAGCAGGTTTATCAAGGACAATGAAGGATTCAAGGAGTACTGATCTTCAGAAGACTTGATGAAGCTACTGGAAGCAGAGTTCCAAAAGTCATTAGTTGATATTAGGAACAAATGTAAGGAACAAGCAACAAACTGGAATAAAGAGTTGTTCCTAAGTTTAGTAACAAAGTGGTTTCTAAACTATGGACTCAACAATCGTCTAATAATAGTTTTTTGGCAATTAAGGAACATACTTACAATAAGATTAGATTTTTAGATTTGATTTTGTCAAAGATAAAGTTTTTGATTTGGAATGATTTAATCTCCTTTGATAAATAAAATCTTATCTTTATCTTATTTATGGTTTATCTCAAGTATTTTTGTTATGAAAATTAATCCTTACTTGTATTTGACCGGTTTTGATAAAACTATTCTTAGTTTGTTCCACATGATTTTTATCCTTAAGATTTAAATGCAATCTGATTTTATATTATAAAAAAGAAGTTCCTTAAACCTAGGTAAAGCGATAAGAAGTGAGTTACTTAGAGATAAGTATAACTTACTTCTTTGAGCATGTGTATCTATAAATAGCTCACTGATATTTTTATTTGAAGTATCACTGACTAAGGAAATAAGAGAGCAAGCATTATTCATTGCGTCAGTGCCATTAACTATTCTCATATACCTTAATATTCCTCGTTTCATTGTGAGTTTCTTAGTGTTAATTTAAAGATTGTAACAAAGTTGGAGTGGGCAGTTTGAGTGACATCCTGTATTGGAGAGAAGACTTTGAGTGAACTCCAGAGAGAGTAACAATAGTTGGGGGACTATTGTGGCGATTATTGTTCCTAGTGGAACTAGAGAAGGAACTCTAGAGGAATAGGTTGTACTGAGTTGTTGGCCTATTATTAGTGGATTTGTTCTGTTTGAAATCCCTTGGGGTCGAGGTTTTTACTTCCTATAAGGTCTAGGAAGGTTTTCCTCGTAAAATCTCTTGTGTCTTTACTTTGTTTTTCTCGTTGTTCTTTATATTCCGCGAAAATTATTCATTGTTCCCAACAATACAATTCACCCCCTCTTGTATGTACCTAACTATATAACAATTGGTATCAAAGTCGATGCTCTAAAAATTAACGGATAACTCCTACGAATTAGATTCTGGTCAGGAACAACGAATACAACTGAAAAACTGGAAGAAGGGTACTCCACCCAAAGACCTCCGATGTTCAATGGTAAATTCTACAACAAAGCAAATATGAGATCCTTGGGAAATTCCCAATGGTGACCTTGAACTTTTCGAGTTTCATATTGGTGACCCTCGGTTTTTTTATTCCCATTGGTAACCCTTAAACTATTGTTCTAGTTCCAAATGTGACCTTACAAATTAAAAAACCATTAATTCCATTAACTTTCCTTTATAACTAATGTCTTGGCACACAAACCAATGTGCTTCGTTCCGATCATTTTTTTTGTCAATTTTGACGTAAATTTGGCCCTTAAGGGCCAAAATGACACTCAAACCTTGACAGTTCTCAAGCACACAAATTGAGACATTTATTCTAATGAAAAGTTAATGAAACTAACGGTTTTTTACTCTATAAGGTCACATTTGAGAATTAAACAATATTTTAGGGTTGCCAGTGGGAATAAAAAAACTTAGGGCCACCAATTAGAAACTCGAAAAGTTAGAGGTCACCATTGGAAATTTCCCGGGATCTTTTGGAAGTCACACATGAAGGAACAAGTGAAATCAAAAGATCCAAAATTGATCTTCTAATGAATTAATATGAATTGTTCCAAATGAAACCAAAAGAAACTATTCAAGAAAGTTTTATTAGATTCACTAACAAAATAATTGAATTAGCTTCTCTTGGTAAAGTTATCACATTTGAAGAACATGTAAGAAAGGTTCTCAGGAGTCTTCGAAAATAAAGATAGATGGATGGCAAAAGTCACTGCTTTGCCGGAAACA
This sequence comes from Beta corolliflora, assembly GCA_947648045.1. NCBI lineage: Eukaryota > Viridiplantae > Streptophyta > Magnoliopsida > Caryophyllales > Amaranthaceae > Beta > Beta corolliflora. Next base: position 185,194 of record CANSZD010001080.1, on the reverse strand, counting down.
AAAGACTTTACCAAGTTTAATTTGGAACAACTTGATGGTTCTTTGATGATGCATGCGTCAGGCGCACCATTGTCCACCTGTGTCAGGTGCACCAATTTGCACCTGACACGTGGATTTTTGACACACACAGAGTCCTGCACCGAGCGCACTTCTCTGTGTGAGACGCATCTTTTTCTTTCTTATCTTTTTCAAAGCGTGTACCACGTGTATGCTTTCTACTGGGCATGCTGCGTCAGGCGCGCCTATCTGCGCCTGACACGGGGGTTTGCGCGTGACAGGTATGCCTGCGCCTAGTGCAGGAAAGCGCGTGAGGCGCACTCTCCTTTTTTTCTATAAATATCCCACGATTTCCCAAATCAAAGGACGGTTTTTTCACGCTTAAACACTTCGAACTGTACAAATATATTTACGAACTGCTCTACAAAACCTCCCTGCAAAAACTCATACTTTCAGACATACAAACACATATTTTTATACATACATTCAAATCTTTCAGACATTCATACTTTCAGGCTTAACGATTGCGGAGGTTGTCAATCTCGGAGACACAAGTTACGGTATAATCCTGAGGGTCCATGAATAAATTCTTATTTTTATATTAAAGTTACTAACCATTGATTTCATAATGTAGATCTTTGGTATAAAATCGTTCTACTGTATATTCTAATCCTTCCTTTTACTTTTTATTTATTTTCATACATCATTATATGCTTGCCTGATTGTTCTATACATATTATATGATTGTTCTATGCATGATGTAATATTTTTATCACCACATGTTAGTTTTGCTAATCAAGACCTAAAAGATTGTTCTAACATTAATCAGATAATTTGGACAACCTGTTAGGTTCCCTTTTAATTTGATTGCTTAATAACATATCATTAAAAAAATAGTCTTTTATGTGTTTCCTGAACGAACCTAGACTAAATTATTTTTAGGGCGCATGAAAATATTATTTGGTTATTCTATTGCATAAAAATTGACATGAATCGATATTTAGTAGAGGCCAACAATGGGCGAATGTGGTTCATTATGACCATATTCGTACCCTCACCCCCGAACTCAATCTTTGGTTCATTTTGACCATCTATGGAGTCAGGACGGAAAAATCTACATTGGATAAGTCCCTAATTTGTCCCTACGTTTTCTCAATATCTAATTAGGTTTATGAGTCTTCCTTTAAAGACTTGTTGGCGACGTCGAAACATTTTCAATAAAACATTAACAATGGGGCAGTCAAATACGCGCTCACACTACGTAGCGAAAAAATAAAAAACTCGCCTGCAATTTGGCGACTTCACTGGGGAGGATTTTAAAAAAATTAATTTTTTTAAATGAGTGGGTGAAACTTGAAAAATACGATTCATACTCTTTTTATGCTTTAGAATGACATTTAGTTTTGTATATGCATGACTATTGTTTAAGCCACCATAAGGACAATCTACCTTGCCTCATTAACACATGTTCTATATGTGAGGTCACCCTGGGGGGGTTTGCGCTTTGTCCTTCCAAAAAGCTTCATAAGCGATAGTGTTGGATCTTAGTCATAAGCAAACCTACCCATTCACGGGATTGGTCTCTTGTTTCTGACTTGATAACTGGCGTGCGTCTTACACGTGGCCACCTCTTTAAGCAGGGGTACGAAGCGTGGGATCAATCTTTTAGTCATGAACCCTTTTCAGCCTTAACCTAAACCTGAACATAGTTTCAAACATAGAACTTGACTTTATTTTGAGAACTTTTGCATCCATGTTATATGACATTTGCTTGTGATTGTAATTTTGCCTGCTATTATTTTGTCAAAACCGTTGTTATTATGCGTCGTACCTAAAATCGCGTATAAATAACAAATAAAACATCGTCAATTGGCTAAAACCCCGCCTAAATCCCCGAAAAACATGTCGGGGAGTTGTGCGCCAAGCGCATTAAGTTGCGCCTGGCGCACCACTCCTGCGCCAGACGCACCTCTGTGTGTCGCGCGTAGCAATGCTGCGTGGCACGCAGTGAGTGCATCACGTGCTTTTCGTCGATTCAGTAGTCGTGGTGGTCGATCCTATATTCGATCCATCTGCATTCGCGTAAAAGCATGGTTATTCTAGGGTTTCATCTAATTCAACATAAAAATCAGTCTTTTCATGCAAGGTCGAGTCTGTCGTAAAAAGTGCATCTAGAAAAATGATCATGATAGAGTTAGAGTCGTCACACATGTCTACCTTCTCCCTGCTGTCCAACTAATCTTCCCTATCAATTCTACCCATATCATATTCAACTTATTTCAAAAAAACTTTACATTTTTCAAAATCAATCATACACCCTCTTCTATTCTACTTTTTCGAAAATATTTACTATCATCATCATACAAGACATTTACAAAGATATTTTCAAAATTAATCCATCATCTTTTCCTAACAAAAGATAAAAACAAGGGGTCCCTTTCAAAAAACGATTTTCGAAAATTCTAAACCCAGTCCAAACACCTTCATCCAATTAATCCAATCCATCCAATCCATTTGCATCCATTTTTAGGCCCATATGCATTAGAGTCCATTTTGCATTCATCCTAGGCCCGTCTAAAATTGAGTCCATTCATTCGCTAGCATTAGAGTCGATCTTAGGCCCTTATAAGTCTAGTTCACGTCAAAATCTAAGCCCATTTGCATTTTTATGTGAAGTCTAGTCCAAGTATGTTCCTAGTCAATTCCAACCTAAGTCTAATCCAATTCCAATCTTAAGTCCATTTAGGCCCAACTCATTCCCTATGTCTAGTTTGCATTATATGTAAACCCTAGTCAGTCTTCGGACTATAAAAGTTTGAGTCTTAGGACTATAAAATTTCCCTAGGTCTAGTTTGCATTATATGTAAACCCTAGTCCGTCTTTGGACTATAAAAGTTGAGTCTTAGGACAATAAAATTTCCCTAGGGCCAGTTTGCATTATGTGTAAACCCTAGTCAGTCTTCGGACTATAAAAGTTGAGTCTTAGGACTATAAAATTTTCCTAGGTCTAGTTTGCATTATATGTAAACCCTAGTCAGTCTACGGACTATAAAAGTCAGTCTCCGAACTATAAAAGTCAATCTTAGGACTATAAAATTTCACTAGGTCTAGTTTGCATTATATGTAAACCCTATTCAGTCTACGGACTATAAAAGTCAGTCTTCGGACTATAAAAGTTGAGTCTTAGGACTATAAAATTTCCCTAGGTCTAGTTTGCATTATATGTAAACCCTAGTCAGTCTGCGGACTATAAAAGTCAATCTGCGGACTATAAAATTTCCCTAGGTCTAGTTTGCATTATATGTAAACCCTAGTTAGTCTATGGACTATAAAAGTCGGTCTTCAGACTATAAAAGTTAAATCTTAGGACTATAAATTTCCCTAGGTCTAGTTTGCATTATATGTAAACGCTAGTCAGTCTTCGGACTATAAAAGTCAACTCTTTGGACTATAAAAGTCAAGTCTTCGGACTATATAAGTCGAGTCTTCGGACTATAAAACTCAAGTCTTCGGACTATATAAGTTCATCCTTTAAGTCTAGCCACCTTTATTGTTTACTCTGCTTCGAGTTTAGTCTGCTTATTGTAAGTTCAAAGTCTAGTACTCAACAAAGTCCAATCACTCAGTCTGCTTGCATAGTCCAGTCCAGTCCATGTCTGCATTTGCATATAGTTAGGCCCATCTCAGCATCATGGTCAATCCCATACTAGTCCAAAACCCATAATCATTTCTAATCCTCCATTTCAAATGCATTTCCCATTTTCATTCCCCATTTCCATTTCTCATCTCCCATTTCCCATTTCCATCCCTCATTTCCATTTCTTATTTCGAAAATCATTTCTTAAAACTTACAAGCGAGGTCCACTCAATTATGTTCATGACCGGTCGAGAGATTATAACTTAGGAATGCCTAAAGGAGGAACAAAATGTGAGCTTACTACAAGGCTCATCAAGCGCACTATCACCACCCGACTTCATTTAGAGTCATGAAGATTACTTTTTGACCGTCTTCACAATAAAAGCGCGATCACTTCCATAGGGTCAACCACCTTCACATTAGAGGCGCGATCACTTCCATGGGGTCTACTCCGAACCCTGCACCTAAAAGAAAATTCAAAAGGTGCAACCTAAACTTCTACAATGAATTCCAACGAAATAATGAACATTTGACATCTAGTGTTGGATCCTACAAATGCACTGCAAAACATGGTCGGTGACAATAGACTTCTAATACTTGCTACAACGAGAATCAGCATCACCAACAACCCTTTTGTGCAGTGCATCAACAATTCGAAGGCTTAGTCTTTTATTTCTGGTTTCCTAGGATGAGTTAGAGAGTCCTTACTTAACCCATTTCTGTCATTTCCTGTCGAGTCTATGTCACTATAAGTCTTCATCTATTATAGCCTTTCCATTTTCATTTAATTTTATTTTTATTTTTATTTTCATTGGTCTTCCATCATTTTATTTATGCTTCTAATTCAATGATGAAACTAAAATCACCTATGGGAACAGTCCCAACTTCCATCATCTTGACTAATAAAGAAATCTGAAAAATAAAAAGAGAAAAATAAAAAAGGAAAAATTGATAGGAACAATCCCAACTATGGGTGTTCCGCCATTTTCAGTCTCAACTAATGATTATTTCTGAGCAGTCCCAACTATGCATCATTTTTTACATAATTGGTCCCAGCAGGTTAATGACCTGCAATAATAGGTAAAATACATTTTTTCCCTTTTTTTTTTTGCCACCACCTATTAAACACCACCCCAGTATCCAACAAACCACCCCACCACCCAGCACCACCACTAGAGCTACTAAAACCACCCCTACCTACAAATACGGGACCTCAACCCATTTTTCCCGTTTTGCACTACATTCATACCATCTTTCTCTATCCTTCTATGAGACTTCCTTTCGATCAATACTCTGCAAATATTGCTCCAATATTATTAAAACACCCACAACACCACCAGCGGCGTTCGATGATGAGAGAAAACGTGTTAGTAATAATGGGCTCCACCGATCCAGAAAAGTCCCGTCTTTCCGTCGACATCCCGTTTTCCGGCCGAAACGACAAAATCCAACTCCACAAAGGCCTCGACGACTCGACATTACCACCAACATATATTATCCCCCCGGAACAACAGTTGGACGTCTCCCACCACCTCCTCAAGCCGCGTCAACTCATCGACTCAACCCTAGTTACCCCACCTCACTACCGCCTCCTTGCCTTGTCCCTCATCGCCTTCATTCGGGCCAGCAACAAGCTCCCATTGCTCGCCTGCGGGTCCAACTCCTTAATTCACCAATCAGCAATTACTTTCACTCTTTATAAAACGACTCCACACCAATTCAATATATACCATATGAAAAAGCAAGCAACATTTTACAAGAAATTCCCAATTGCTAATCGATTTATAAAACATAATTAAGAGTAGGATAATAGAGGCGAGTTGAAAAGCTCTACTATATGCATGTTCTGCAAGATAAAATAAATTCAATTAAGTGATATATGAAGTATTCTAGTTCAAGATATCAATAACATATATTGAATTCATCACAACTTTCCACAATGAAATTCATTTTTTTCTATGGTGGAACTTTTCAGGACCTAAAAGCACTCACATTGCTGCCTCCTCTGGACAAGCTGGTCGAGTTTTACAACTTAGGGGAGGTGAATAAAACGGAGCGTGACACCGGGTTGAGAAAAGCAATTGGGGTGCCCAAATTGAATCGTATTTTACAATGGGGGGAGGGATCAGGTGTTATAAGAGCTTCATGAGGGAACATGTGGCAGTAGAGGGGGGGGTGAGAGGGGAGGCACAAGGGAGAACAGTGGCGGGGAAGGGGGGTGGGAGGGGATGGGAGGCACGGGGGAGGAAGGAGGGAGGGGAGGCACAGGGGAGGAAGGAGGGAGGAGAGATAAAGAGGAGGAAATAAAAAATCGGTTTTACTTTTTTTAAAAAAAATTTAACCTCTTAAACAGGTAACCAGTCAATTGGGACCAATTTTGTAAAAAATGATGCATAGTTGGGACCGCTCAGAAATAATCCTTAGTTGGGATTGAAAATGGCGAAACGCCCATAATTGGGACTGTTCGTGTCAATTTTTCCAAGAAAAAAGGACATACTTTGGATTAAGAGTTATTCCCCTCTCCCCTCCATCATTCCAATGAGCCATCACTTCAATAAACCATCCTCATCCATGCAAACCAAGAAAAATAAAAGATATCCCTTAAATCATCATGTTCCTTAACCAAAAACCCTTCAAAATCAAAGCTCCACAAATAGCCTTCAATCCTTCCAATACCCTAAACCATGCTTGTATGCAATCCTTACTACAAAAAAAATAAAAAAAATAAATACCAGGCAAAAAAAAAAAAAGTGAATCAAAGTCCGAAAAAATAAAGCAAAAGCAAAAGAAACGCACAGGACAAAAAAAGGAACAAATGCAAAAAAGAAAAAGCCAAAGGCAAAAAGATAAGTCAAGCTAGGGGGTTTGCACACAAGTTCTACCCTCATTCAAATCCATTAAAAATTTAACCCATATAATCCAAATCCTTGATCCTACCTTAGCCCAACCAATTGAACCTTCATCAAAACATCAAAGCCTTAAACCTTTCATATTCAACCATAACTCCTTTTTCAAGGTATGTCCAAGCTCGCTAGGTTGAAAACCCAAAAGGGGGACCTAGGCAAAAGTTAGGGCACAAAAAAGAAAAAAAAAAAAGAAATCAGATCCAGAACTACGAATGGTCTGATTCCGCAAGGATACATAGGAATCCTCATCTCGAGGTCCGACCGCTTCAATAAAATAAATTATTCAAGGTCTAATGATTTGACTTTCTAGAATTCAGGAGCATACTATTTCTAGATCCTGACATAGACTCGAGTCTGAACTTAGCCTCGTCAAAGCCTTTTCCCACCTACATCTATATGAGTCATAAATTTAAACTTTATGTTTTTCAATTCCAAGCTCTCCTTTTCCCTGAAGGACTCTCCGACAATTCCATGGTTTTTGGCGATATATGACTTTACCTATGTCCATTCCCCAAACAACAATCCCCAATGAAGAACTTTAAACGATTCAAGACAGATCAAATACATTTCAATCAAGGCTCAAGGCTAATTCAAGACAAGCTCACCCAAAATGGGGGCTTCATATATATGTGGTGGTTCCTCCAAATCAAATCAAACTCCTAAAGAGTTGTAATATGCGGACCTCGTTTACGGACCCCGATTATTTACTAAAAACGATTTTCGAAAATCATTCTATCCATATATGATCATTCTATTTCTCTACATATCCAGATCTCCTAGCCTTGTAAAACCCTGACCTTGCATTGCATTACATACATCCAGTCTTGCATAACCCTGACCTTGCATGGCGTGTCATCTTCCTTAGCTTTGCATAACCTTAATCCTTGCATAGCGTCTCATGCATCCTTAGAGAGTCTAAGTTTGCATTTTTGCATCATTATGTGCTTTATCTGAGTTGTTGCACCTACTTGCTAACATATTTCTCCTGCAGGTAATCAAATTGCTTGTAGTTATTGTCCTGCGTACTAACTTTGTTTAGCAGAGACGGCGTAAATAGACCAGTTCTAAACTGCAGAGCGTTTAGAATCGTTCTCCGTCCCGACACCGTATACTTTGACTTTCGGTTTCCTGAACCTCAGTCAAAGTGGGGGTTTATGTAGACACATAATCGTGTCCTCATTTAAGGGCCCTATGATGAAACATACCGCGGTCTTAATTGGTCCGACCCAAAGGCAGAGCAGTCCGAAGAGCCATCCCAAAACTATTTCGAAAAGTGTTAAAGCCCTATTTTAAAGCCCACTTAATTATTCATGATAATTAATTGTATTTTGAGCCCAACTCATTGAAAATCTCATTTAATTGTTTATTAATAATTAATTATTTTATTTTAATAAATAAATATTTTCAAAGATATTTTTATAGTTAAAATCGGATTTTATTCAGTAAAATCATATTTCCGGAGTTAAAAGATAAAAGACAATCATTAAAACGTGTTTTCTAAAAAAGCTGGCAAAGGCGTGGCAAAAGCCAGGCTGGTGCGCCTAGCGCATCTCCTTGCGCCTGACGCATGGCTGTGCGCCTCACGCCCAATGATGAAACATACTGCGGTCTTAATTGGTCCGACCCAAGGGCAGAGTAGTCCGAAGAGCCATCCCAAAATTATTTCGAAAAGTGATAAAGCCCTATTTTAAAGCCCACTTAATTATTCATGATAATTAATTGTGTTTTGAGCCCAACTCTTTGAAAAGCCAAATGAATTGTTTATTAATAATTAATTATTTTATTTTAATAAATAAATATTTTTAAAGATATTTTTATAGTTAAAATTAGATTTTATCCCGTAAAATCAGATTTCTGGAGTTAAAAGATAAAAGATAATCTTAAAAACGCGTTTTCTAAAAAAGCTGGCAAAGGCGTGGCAAAAGCCAGGCTGGTGCGCCTAGCGCATCTCCTTGCGCCTGACGCACGTTGATGCGTCAGACGCACCATTGTCCACCTGTGTCAGGTGCACCAATCTGCACCTGACACGTAGATTTGTGACTCACACAGATTCCTGCACCGAGCGCATTTCTCTGTGTCAAACGCATCTTTTTCTTTCTTATCTTTTTCAAAGCGGGTACCACGTGTATGCTTTCTACTGGGCATGCCGCGTCTGGCGCGCCTATCTGTGCCTGACACGTGGGTTTACGCGTGACACGTAAGCCTGCGCCTGGCGCAGGAAGGCGCGTGAGATGCACTCTCCTTTTTTCTATAAATACCCCTCGATTTCCCGAATCAAAGGACGGTCTTCTCACACTTAAACACTTCGAACTTTACGAATATATTTACGATCCTCTCTACAAAACCTCCCTACAAAAACTCATACTTTCAGACATACAAACACATATTTTCATACATACATTCAAATCTTTCAAACATTCATACTTTCAGGCTTGACGATTGCTCGTCCCGAAGGCTGTCAATCTCGAAGACCCAAGCCACAGTATAATCCTGAGGGTCCTTGATTAAATTCCTATTTTTATATTGAAGTTACTAACCATTTATTCATAATGTAGATCTTTGGTATAAAATCGTTCTATTGTATATTCTAATCCTTTCTTCTTTTTATTTATTTTCATACATCATTATATGCTTGCCTGATTGTTCTATACATATTATATGATTGTTCTATGCATGATTTAATATATTTATCACCACATGTTATTTTTTCTAATCAAGACCTAAAGAATTGTTCTAACATTAGTCAGATAATTTGGACAGCCTGTTAGGTTCCCTTGTAATTTGATTGCCTAATAACATATCACTAAAAAATAGTATTTTATGTGTTTCCAGAACCAACCTAGACTAAATTATTTTTAGGGTGCATGAAAATATTATTTGGTTATTCTATTGCATAAAAATTGACATGAATCGATATTTAGTAGAGGCCAACAATGGGCGAATGTGGTTCATTATGACCATATTCGTACCCTCACCCCCGAACTCAATCTTTGGTTCATTTTGACCATCTATGGAGTCAGGACGGGGAAATCTACATTGGATAAGTCCCTAATTTGTCCCTACGATTTCCCAATATCCAATTAGGTTTATGAGTCTTCCTTTAAAGACTTGTTAGTGACTTCGAAAATATTTTCAATAAAACCTGAACAATGGGGTAGTCAAATACGCGCTCACACCGCGTAGGCGAAATAAAACCACGCCTACAATAAGATATAGGATAAGCTTTTTTTTATAGGGAAAACGGGAATCAGAATAGTATTAAGAAGGTAAATCCATCTCCGTCAAGGCCAAAATACCTTGGGGGAAGGAGATTCCGAAGACTTGCTCAGTCCCATCATAAGGATACAAACTTGCACAAATGAGAAACTGCATTCCCTACTCTCTTTACATGAAAAGAAGAAAAAGAAACAAAGTTGGAACTAATAACACCAATATCCTCAACAATTAAATCCAAAGGAGATCGACCCCCATCCTGTGAAACCATGGCTTTTGACTAACACAAGAGCATCACATTCTAACTCCACATGAACATACCCAAGACGACTAGCCACCTACAACCCAAATTTAGCCGCCTTAGCTTCAGCCATAGCTATTGTCCAACGAGCCGACACACGCTTTACTACAACAACTACAACTCTCCCTCCACAGTCAGAGATCACTGCTCCCAGCCCCACACCCGCATCACCCAACACCGCAACATTTGTATTCACCCTATAGCACCGCCTAGCAGGAGGAAACCACCCCGAACGCGTCTCAACCGCAGCTACAGTAGCAGCAGTCTTGAAGATAATCTTCGCATAGTCCTTATAATCATTAACTAGGCGGAGAAAGCCAACCACTCCCACCGATTGAAGCTGCCACGATCAACATGCACCACCGCATTCCAATATGACCACGTAGCCCAAGCTAACGCTGCAAAGTTCAACAGATCCCCACCATTTAGTTTGTCTAACATGCACACCTAATGTGCCAAAAAAAAAGAAGATGGGGCATCCGCGATATAAGTAGCAAAAGGAGAGTTCTCCCATATAGGAGTTACATTTGGGCAATAAAAAATGGCGTGAACTATGGACTCAGTAGCTCCCGAACACAAACCACATCTTCCGTCATCAATTGCCATCGGGTTAGACTTACACATTAATAGCCATCCTTGTTTGGCCAATATAGCTTAGTTGAACACCTTTAAATATCTAAACCCCATTCCTCCATGAGACTTTAGCAATCACAATTTCTCCCAACTTACCCAATGCATTTTATGTTCTGAATCTTTTGCTCCCCACCAAAAAAGCGCACTCATGGATTGAATATCTTCTAACACACCATTAGGTATATGTAACAAGCTCATCATGTAAGTCGGAGTTCATTGAATAACAGCTTTGATTAAGACTTCCTTTTTCCACACTCTCTCTAAACCCCATTCCCGCACGAGACATTAACTTTTCCTTCCACCCTTGTATCTTTCTCCACACTCTTTCCTTTGTAACATTAAACACCATCTTTTTTGACCTTCCAATCACAGTTGGGAGTCCTTAATATTATTCTCATGTCGATTAACCTCTCTCACACCAAGAATAGACCGAATATCATGTCTTCTCCATGCATCAACATTTTTACTAAAAGCCACTTCAGACTTAGAGAAATTAATTTTCTGACTAGATGCTCGCTCATACATACAGAGAATATCAGCCACTTTTGAGCATTCCTGAAGTATTGTTCTAGTAAACAAAATACTATCATTGGCAAAATATAAATGTGATACTCTACGAGCGTCACGACAAACCTTTACACCATGTAAATCACCATTATCAGCGGCCCTAACCAGAAGTGTCGAAAAGACCTCCGCATACAGGAGAAACAAATACGGGGACAACAGATCTCCTTGTCGTAGTCCCCTCTCTAGAATAATATTTACTTCAACCCGTCCATTCCACTTAACAGAATACGTCACACTGGACAAACACATCATGACTCTTCAAATCCACTCATCACAGAAATCAAACTTGATCATCACTTGTTCCAAAAAATACCTTACTCATATCAAGCTTCAGAGCCATGGAACCCACTTTTCCTTCACCTTGTCGCTTCATCTCACGGAAAATTTCAAAAGCAACAAGAGCATTGTTAGTAATGAGTAGCCCTGGCACAAAAGCACTTTGGTGATAAGAAATAAGATCAGACATAACCCCTTCAATTTGTTAGCCATAACCTTCAAGATGATCTTGTAGATGACGTTCCACAGGCTAATCTAGCAGAAATCACCCATTTGCTTGGGTTCTTGGTTTTTTTGAATAAGCACGATACAAGTCTTATTTAATTCTGACAAGTCAATGAAGCCATTCCACCAATTTTGCATGAAAGCCACAGTATCAGCACTAATAATATGCCACATCTTCTGGTAGAAAATGGCATGCATCCCATCAGGGCTCGTAGCTTTGTTCGGGTGCATCTAATGCATCATGTATCTCCTTAGAAGTAGATGTTGTCACCAGAGAAAAATTAGTCTCAGCATAAACTTTTGCCGCAATATCTGTAAGAGCCTCATCAAAACCGACAGGTGAAAATGAGGTAAAAATGTTAGTGAAATACTAGAAAATAATCGAAAAGATATCCTCCTCATCCTCTTTCCAGTTTCCTGTCTCATCTTGCAATGTTTTTATATTGTTGCGACGCTTCTGTTGGCTAGCTTTATGATGAAAATAAGCTGTATTTTTATCATCATCTTTAAATTCATTGCTTGAGCTCGGGCATGCCAATACGACTCTTCTGAACTGTGAAGCTCATCCAATGTCATCGCTAACTACCTATATTTTTCTTGCATTACGTTATTGGGAGCTCGACTTTGCCACTCTTGAAGATCTTTTTCTGCATTTTTTGTTCTTTCACGAATGCTGCCAAAAGTTGTATTTGCCCAAACAGCAACTCCTTCGCACATTGATTGACTTTAGCCACCATTCAATCCCCCATATTATTCAGCCACACCTGATTCACTACACACTCCAAACTTGACAACCACAAAGCCTCAAAATGAAACATTTTTTGTTTGCATCTAGTCCGCCCTCCCAACTCCACTTGCAGCAATATTGGTCCATGGTCAGACTTGTAAATTGGAAAGTGATGAACCCAGCTTTGGGGAAAAAGAGACCCCCAATCATCATCCGCCAGAAAGCGAACAAGACGCCCTCGCACCATAGTACTTGGGTCATTCCCTCTCTTCCAAGTGAAAGGACACATTCGGTATCCCAAGTCAACTAAACCACGCAGATCCACAATTTCCCGAAAAGCATCAATTTACCTTTCACTTTGAACAACACCACCATCCTTTTCCGAAGCACTCAAAATTTCATTAAAATCCCCAAAGAAAGTAATAGGAAGATTTATGGAATTTTTGAGTGTTTGCATCAAATTCCATGTGTGATACTTTTCAGCACTATCCGGCCATCCATATATACCAACAGCAGCCCACTTTGGTGTATCATCACTGTCACAAATCTCCACAGCCACATGGTGAGTGGAATAAGAGATTAACCGAACATTCACATCCTGCCACCCGAACCCAATGCCACTTAATAAACCATTGCTACTCAAACAAATCCCATCATTGAAACGACATTTCTCCTTAACCAGCTCAAGACATTTCGAATATATCATAGTCTCCATTTGAAAAACTATATTTTGGCATTCCCGCTAACACCAAGTTTGGAGAATACGAACTGTCTGGGAGTTGCCCATCCCTGGCAGTTCCAACTGAAGATTTTCATTGTTGTTCGCGGGGTTGGTCATCACCAACCTCCGCTACTCTCAAAAGTGCACTTAAAACATCTTCATCAACCTCTTGACGTAACCTCTTTTCTTCACCACCACAGACCGCTTAGGCTCTCCATCCACCTCCATAGGACATTTTCTTTTTGCATATAATGACTTGTCTTGCACCGGCAACACATGATCAACCACTATACTGGCAGCTATGGTATATTTATTTTTTAAAAAAAATTCACAAGTTTGCCAATTTTGTTAGTTGTACTGCCCTTAACAAATTTAATGGGTATGTTGTCCTCCATAATAACCTCATTAACAGCGTGAGGCTTAAATGCAAAGTCTCTGTCATCCATATACTCTTATTTACTTTTTAAGTATCACTACTAGACTTCTCCATCTGAGCACTTGACTCTACATTCATAACCTGACCACTATGTCCCAAATTCACAGTAGGATTGACCGATGACAATGTCTCCTGTTCAAAGTTCTATTTTAGCACAGTAGAAATGACATTGGCCTGCTTCTTATTCGAATCCTCCCCCCTCAGATTTATTATGAGACACTAATGATTTACCTTGACAACCCCGCAACTCCTTCATCATAGAAACCCTCCCCTTTCTAGGTGAAGCTTTGATCCATGATCTTCATAGGCGCTCCTCTTCCCTTGCATCTTCAACAGCATGAGAACAATCACGCTCCATATGTCCAATTACACCACATAGAAAATCGAAATGTGGAAGTTGTTCATACTTCAGTTCAACTGTACAAACTAATCAATCCTTGTTCTGAATTTTCTAAATTCTGCGCAAACGTTTTCTGATATTCATCATCACCCTAGCACGCCTAGATTTATCCCATCCAATATCACCTTCCTCAACATCCAATAACTCTCCCAATCTACTTGCTAAGATCCAGACATCACCAGCAGAACGATTTGCAAATTATAAAACCGGATCCACTAAGGGGAACAAGAGAGATTAATTGATGAGGGTTGTAACCCCCCTAGAGTTCTTGTAGAATGATTAGATTTTGATCAAAATACCTTGGTCTGCCATTCAACACTTTTTTTTTCTATCCTTCCAATGGAAATGGTGCACAAATTATTCTGCATTCCTGGGAAAATAGCTTTTTTAGAAAGTGACCAAACCTGGTTCATAGTGTTTTTTATAGCCTCGAAATTGTATGACCGCGCCGTCAAAACCCTACCCATCAGAGAGAGGGAAATCTTATTTTCAGTTGTATCGCAAGGAGTATCTAAGTCAACCACGTCATCATTTTCATCATCAATTTGCAACCGAGAACATTGGACCAAAAGGTCGTCATGCATCATAGCAGAATCAACCTCGAAAGGAGAAGGCTTGAGCGAGACTCAAGAAGGAACTCAGACTTTTGCAAAGAGCAAGAGAGAGACTTTTTGCTCCTTGTTAATCGGATATAGAATAAGCTTACGGTGAAGAGATAGGGGATAGATTTGAAAGGGGATCGTTTCAAGGTATGGAAGGATAATTTTGTGGCGGGGATATGAGATTGATTTTATGGTGATAGGGATAATGTTTGAATTTTTTGTGGTGAACATAAAGGATTGACTTTTTCTAGAGATTAAGATTGATTTTGTTAGAGTTAAGGATTAAGATAAGTTTTTTGTGGAGATAGGGGATAGATTTGAAAGGGGATCGTTTCAGGGTATGGAAGGATAATTTTGTGGCGGAGATATGATATTGATTTTATGGTGATAGGGATAAAGTTTGAATTTTTTGTGGTGAACATAAAGGATTGACTTTTTATGGAGATTAGGATTGATTTTTTTAGAGTTAAGGATTAAGATAAGTTTTTGGTGGAGATAGGGGATAGGAATTTGCCAAAATACTTTCACAAAAAATGCGAATAGTTTTTCAAAAAATATAGCGAATAAGTTTTCAGAAAAGATGGAAGTTTTTTTTAATATGAGTTTGTTAAGAGGATGAAAATAACTGACTTTCCCCTTAAAAATGATTATAAAAGAATAGATGGATGACCTTAAGTTATGATCGTTTTATCGAAATGAGAAACAATGGTGATAAGACTGAAAAAGAAAAGGATAAATTTATGTTGAAAATTAGGTGAGAGTCTTTTTTGACATAATGACCATAAAAACTATCATGAATCTTACTGAATGCAAGATAGAATATGCGTAATTAGTCATCATAACGTCCAAATTGACAATAGCATGAGACACGTATGATGAAAGCCACGTAACAATGTTGCGCATGGTGCATGCCTTATGCGTCTAGCGCAAGAGCGATGCGCCAGGCGTATCAAGATGCGTTTGGCCCACTGTTCATCGGCATGCATTTTGTCAACTTGGGCAAAGTTTTGGTCAATTTGGGAATTTTTATGAGACGCGATTTTAGGTGCAATACATAGCAATGTTTACAAATGAGCAATAAGTAAAATATGCACAAACAAGCAAATTGGCACGTAACAAGTATACATAATTCTCATCCTGAAGTCAAGTTCTACGTTTGAAAGTATGCTCAGTTTTAGGTTTAGGCTGAAAAGGGTCCATGACCAAGTGATTGATCGTAGTAAGCAAGGGGAATATGGGGGAAAACATGTTGAAAATAGTAAACAAGCGATCAATAATGTCAAATAGGCAAGAAATTGTATGCAGTTCCAACCTAAAGTCAAGATCTATGTTTCATACTATGGTTAGGTTTAGGCTTAAAAGGGTCCATGACTAAGAGACTCACCTTGATTATTTCGAACTAAAAAAATAAAAAATATTCCAAATTGAATTCTCGTTTTTTAATATTTCATAGAATAGAGAATTCACGCGTAAGAGAATGTTTAAGAATTTTGATTTCCGAATTGGAATCAGGTTGTTTTGGTATATTTAATTTGAATTCGGACAGAGTAGTTATTGATTGTATAAGGAAAGAAAAGACTACTTGTTTACGCTTAGATACGTAAGGTATATGAAGACAAAAAGTCTCTTTGACAGTGAAATTTTGACTTTCAAACCCAGGCTTGTCTACAAATCGAATTTCACGCTTCGTATTTTTGCTTAAAAAGACGGTCACGTGTAAGACACACTCCAGTCTCAAGTCAGGAACAAGAGAGCAAGGCGATGGTTGGGTAGGTTTGCTTATGACTAAGATCCAACACTATTGCTGAGGAGGCTTTAATTTTTGGAGGGATAAAATGCAAAGCCACCGGGGGAGGCCTGGCGCATATAATATGTGCTAATGAGGCAAGGACGATAACTTATAATGGCTCTGAAAAATAGACATGCACATGCAAAACAATATGTTAGTAGAAAGCATAAATCCAGAATGAATCGAATTTTCAAGTTTCATTCATTCATCAAAAAATATATTTTGAATCCTCCCTAGTGAATTCCCCAAATTGTAGGCATATTTCTATAGCCTACGCAGTGTGAGCGCAGATTAGACTACCTCATTGAAGAGTTTTATTGAAAAATATTTTGAAGTCGCCAACAAGTCTTTACAGGAAGACTTATAAACGTAATTGGATATGGAAAAATCTTAGGGACGACTTAGGCACTTATCTAATGCAGATTTCCCATTCATATTCATTATTGGTCATTGAATGAAAAATTGAGTTCAGGGGTGGGGATACGAACATGATCATGAATGACGTCCGCCCATTGTTGGCCTCTACTTAATGCGATTCATAGACAATAGGGGTGTTCAAAAAAACCCGACCCGCTTGACCCGGCCCGCTGACCCGCCGACCCGGTAAAAAAAAAGTCGGGTATTTTTTCTGATTTTGTAATTTTATTGGGCCGGGTACCCGACCCGGGAAAAACAAGAAAACTCGGGTCGGGTACTGGGCCGCGCCTAAGACGTTCGCGAGTACCCGATACCCGGTAAAATTATTTGGAACAGGCGGACCAGCAACACTGTTTTTGAATATTTGGCCCAAAATTATTTGAACAAAGTCACAAAAAAGTGAAAAACGCTTCGACTTCAACCAGAAAAAACCCTAAAAGTCTAAAACTCGCACTCTCGCAGTCCTCACTCCTCATTCAGTCACTCGCAGTCGCACTCCGTCAGTCCTCACTCCGTCACTCGCACTGACCGGCGACTACGTCGAGGCTCGAGCACCGCTGCACGCAGCCGCGCACTCCGTCAGTCCACCACTCCGTCATTCTCTTTCATTGAGGTAATGCTTTTCTTAATTTCTTTTAATTGCTTTAATTTCTTTTAATGCTTTAATTTCATACTACTCCTTGCTTTAATTTCTTTTATACTCTGTCATTTTCTGCTGTCTTGATTTCCTTCATTTTCATTGAGGTATGAATCCCTTTTTCGTCAACTATGTGTAGATGGCAGTATGGCACTGGAACTTTTGGAACATTGGAATTATGTTTTTAAGTTTAAGTTTAAGATATGTAATGGAATTATCTTTTATTTAGAAGCTGTCCCGTGTTCTGCATATAATGATAAGTGTTAATATTTTTGTTAGATTGTCAAAATTGTAGGATTTCTGTGAGCATAGAGAATAGATATGGAAATGTTAAAACTGCAATTGAGTGTTCTTGAGTCTTGACTTCATGTTTTGCTATTTGAAAGTTGGGTTGAATAATGAAAGTTGGATAGTTGACAGTTGACTTCATGTTAAAACTGCAATTGAGTGTTAATACTTTTGGAACATTGATTGTTGATAGTTGACACTTGATTGTTGTTATAATGCTGAAGTAATTTAGTTTGTCACTTGTTGTGAATTAATTTATGCTAGTAAGTAGTGGTTTAGTTACAAAATTGTAATGAATTTCTCATTTTTCTTATAGAGTATGTCAAAGTATGGAGATAATAGTGATGATGATCTAATGGAGGTCAACTCTAAAGAAACAATTGAAGATTCTGACGAGTCGGAGATAGTGATGGAGACTAAGGGAAAATCTAAGAAGACAAAGAAGGGGAAACCATCTAGCGAAGGAGGTAAAAGAAAGAAAACTTCTTCTGCTTGGGATCATTTTGAGAGGATTGTGAATGATAAGGAACATGCGAAATGTGTACATTGTAATGCTAAGATTTCTTGTTCATCTAAAAATGGAACCAATGCTATGTCACGCCACACTTCTAGATGTAAGAAAGCTCCTTTTAACTTAGACAAAAAACAAACAATTTTGGATTTTGAGTCTAGGACAAAAGTTAATACTGATGGGACTGTGGAGACTGTTAGTATTCCTAGGGCATGGCGATTTAATCAAGATGAGATTAGAAGATCACTTGCTAAGATGTTGATTATTGATGAGTTGCCTTTTAGCTTTGTTGAGCGTGAAGGTTTTCGTCAATTTTGCAAGGTTGCCATTCCTGATTTTGTTCCCCCCTCACTTGCTACTATTACAAGGGATTGTTATGGCCTTTTCATTGAAAAAAGAAAGGTTTTGAAGAACTTTTTTAAGAATCTATCTTCTAGGGTATGTCTTACTACAGATACATGGACTTCAGGTCAAAATTTGTCATATATGTGTCTCACTGCTCATTTTATCGATGATAATTGGAAATTGCACAAAAGAATCATTAACTTTTGTCCTGTTGGTGGTCATTCCGGTGAACTTATTGGTAAAACTGTTGAAAAATGTTTGCTAGAATGGGGTCTCAAAAGGGTTTTGACTGTAACTGTTGATAATGCTAGTTCTAATGATCTAGCAATACAATACTTGAAAAAGATTTTTAATCTTTGGGATGGATGTGTGTTGAATGCTGAGTTTTTACATATGAGATGTGCGGCACATATCTTGAACTTAGTGGTTAAAGATGGTTTGAAAGATGTTGATGTTTCCATTTTGAAAGTTCGTCTTTCTTTGTGAAATATGTGAGGTCTTCTCCTGCTAGACTTAAAAAGTTTAGGTCTTGTGTTGATGAGGAAAATATAAAAAGCAAAGGTGGTGTGTGTTTGGACATTGAAACAAGGTGGAATTCCACTTTTTTGATGCTTAAGTCGGCTTTGGTGTTTAGGAAAGCATTCAAAAATTTGAAAACTAAGTACACTCCTTACACTAGAGAGCTTAGGAGGATAGGTGGGGCCCCGGATGATGAGGATTGGGACAAAGTTGCCTGTTTCTTGCCTTTTCTTGAAGTTTTCTATCAAGCTACATTGACATTGTCGGGATCTCGGTATGTGACCGGTAATACACTTGTGGAAGACATATATGATATTGGATATGA
This sequence comes from Beta corolliflora, assembly GCA_947648045.1. NCBI lineage: Eukaryota > Viridiplantae > Streptophyta > Magnoliopsida > Caryophyllales > Amaranthaceae > Beta > Beta corolliflora. The sequence goes on along the minus strand of CANSZD010001080.1, from coordinate 165,722 downwards.
AATTTCTGATTATCTTAGTCATGAGGATGATGGGCTTAGGAACATGGCAAGGCAAATGAAGCTTAAATTTGACAAGTATTGGTCAAATGTTAATAATGTCAATGTTTTGATGTTCATTGCTTTAGTTCTTGATCCTAGGCACAAGTTAAACTATGTGGAGTACATTGTTCGTCGATCATATGACACTAGTTCTTCTATTCTTTTATGTCAAAAGATTAGAAATGTTTTGGAATCTTTGTTTGATTGTTATTCATCATCCGAACCTCTAACAAAACAAATGGGGTCAACTTCGACCGCTCAAACCTCTATAACTCATTGTGATGGTGGTGGAAGTGGGGCTAAGAGAAAAAGTTTAAGAAATGATTATAGGAGGGATAATGTGAATATCGATTATAACACAAAAACGGAATTGGACAAGTATTTGAGTGACCAAGCCGAACCCGATGATGATGAGGGATTTGATATTTTGGATTGGTGGGCTTCGCAAAGTAAGACTTATCCCATTCTTAAGAAAATGGCACGTGACATACTTGCAATTCCTGTTTCAACGGTAGCTTCGGAGTCCGCTTTTAGCACGGGAGGTCGTGTTCTTGATTCCTTTCGCACCTCTCTTACTCCAAGGATGGTTGAAGCCCTTGTTTGTTCTCAAGATTGGATGCGCACCTCTTATGATCTTATTACTATAGAAGAAAGTTTGTTAGAGTTGGAGATTATGGAAGAAGGTTAGTAATTTATCTCCTCATCAAATACTTTCATTTCAAATATTTGCTTTACACATATATTATAAATTGTAACATCTAAATTTATTTATTGTTTTTAGGCATGCAAGATTTGGTCTCCGAGCAACCGACAATTGCAATTGATGAGACGACCGATGTTTCCGACTTCACAAATGAATATGAGCTTTGAAGTTGTGTGTTTATTTTTTTGTTTGAAATAACTATGAAAAACTTTAAGAAGTTTGTATTTTGAAATTGTTTAATTCCCCTCCCTTTTATTGTAATTTTGTGGGTGGAGATGTTTGATGTTTAATTCCCCAAAAATGAAATGATTTAGGCACTACTCACTAGGCAGTAGTGGGCATCATGCCATCATCTTGCAAAATGCAAATCAAGAACAAGAAGTCAAGGCAGTGGGCATCATGGCCTTTTAATTTTTATCATCATAAAAATAGGTGCATGAATTTATGGTGGCAGTGGGCAGTTTCATGCTTCAACTTTCAAGTGTTAGCTACCGTTGGCAGTTTTAGGCTTTTAGCTAACAAAAAAAAAAAAAAAAAAAACGAACCGGGTACCCTATGACCCGACCCGGGAAAACCGGGTACCCGGTTTTCCCGGGTCTGGTCATGGGCCGACTTTTCAAGTACCCGGTTTTCCGGGTACCCGCATATCCGGGTACCCGAAAAGCCGGGTACCTGGTTATGAACACCCCTAATAGACAAGTTTTATGCAATTAAACAACCAAGCATTAGATTTCAACAACCCAAAAAAAAGATTAGTCTAGGTCGGTTCATTAAACACACAATAGACTAATTTTCAGTGACACGTTTATTTAGCAATCACATTACTAGGAACCTAAACTAGTTGTCCAAATTATATTTAGATGTTATAACATTTATTTAGGTCTTGTAATTAGCAATAATAAGCATGTGAGGTGAAGAAAGCAATAAACATAAAAATATGTACAAAATATAGAAAAGCGATAAAAGGTTAGTGATATACAAAAGACAAGAATTTGCTAAACATCTACATCAAAAAGAAGATTAGTAACTTCAAAACAAATAAATATGAAAATAAAATATTAGGACCCTCAGGAATGTACCTGTGTCGCCTGGATCTTAGAGAGTAAAAACTGTCTGCAGGAGCAATTATGGATCTTGTACGAAACCAATGGAAGATTGAAAGTATGTATGTGTTCAAAGTGTTTGAGAGTATTTGAAACAATAAGCTAAGTGTATGTGAAAGAAATATGAGTGTGAGAGTATGAAGTGTATGAAGGCATATGAAAGAGTGCCGAAAATCGGGTGAGGTATGGCCTATTTTTAGGATAAATAGAAAAATAAGATAAGATCCAGTGTTGCGATGCGTGCAAACCTAATGTACAACATGCATCAACGTTGTACGGCGCACAACACTGATGCGTCGCGCGCACGGTTGTACGCTGACGCATCCTGTTGCGCGTTTCCCAATTTTGCTGAATGTCTCGTAGTTGCATGTGCGCAACAAGTTGAGCCAGACGCATTGGAATGCGCAAAGCGCATCCGCAGATCTTGGCCCGGTTTTATTTTTTATCCAATCTTTAAATGATTCTTTTTATCTTTATTAAATATTATCATTTATAATCTAGAAATCAATTGTCCAAGGAGATAAATCTGACTTTCAATAAAATCATTAATATAAGAAATTATTTATTAGAATAATAATAGTTACAATTAATTATCAAGAGTAATTAATTGGGCTTGAAATCTTTTAATATAATTAAATAGACTTTGCGCTTTTATAAAAAGTTTTGGGCCTAATTCTTCTTATTGATCTTCTTCGGATCGTACCAATTAGGAAGACGGTATATATCATCATCGGCTACTTAAATGGTGAGATATCATTATTGAGATATCATTATGTGTCTACAACTATCCTATTAGAAATCCTGAGCTAAGCTCTGAGCTTAGCAACGAAGATGGTGATGATACCTTTTTCCTCAACATCCCGAATGAAGAACTTAAGTTTATGACTGGTAATTCATTTCAATCTCTTCACTCTAACAAATTGTCCAGTAGATAGAGTTGATGGGAGTTGAACCTCTCTCCCCCATGGAGCACATATCTCAGTCAGGGTCCTCTAACTAAGAGGAGGGAATGAGGACAATGAGGAAGATGGGACCTCCTCTTCCCTGAAGAAGCCCATGCATTGATTTTTTTTAAGCTTCTTATAAGAGTGTAGTAGGAAAAATACCCTTAGTGAAGTTAAAACATTTTGTAATTCAAATCACGTTAGCATCATAATGCTTTGTGAAATCAAAAGCAAATCCCTTCCCCTTTAATCATGTGCTAGAAAATGTGGATTTATTTATTTTGATGGTATCCCCACTTTGGGCTTGCAGGGGGCATTTGGTTATTTTGGAAGGATTGTGTTGCTAATCATTTTTCAATTGTATGCAATATATTAAGATGGTAGGTGTATTGCTTGCAATATCGATATTTGCAACATTGATTTTGGTTTTGTCCTAGTATTTGTTTATGCTCCTGCGCAATCTCATCAAAAGGATTTGTTTTGGGAAGAGCTATTGATTTACTTGAACTCCCTTTCTTCCCCCTTTTCAATTTTGAGGGACTTTAATGAACTTACTTTTGGGGAAGGCAAGTTGGGTGACACTCCTACCCCCTCCCTCTAATTTGATATTCAAGCGATTAAATGAGTTTATCTCAAATGTTCATCCTTGTTCTAAAATCCCTTTTAATGGTATACCTTTCAATTGGAGAAGAAAGAAAGGTGGACTTAATAATATATTTGCATGATTAGACAAAGGTTTTGCTAGTGTAGATTGGTTCTCCAAATTCCCCCTTGCCACCATTAAACATCACATCTTTACATCATCAGACCATTATCGAATCTCCCTTTTCATTCCTTAATAGTAGCTCCCTTATTTTGATTCGAAAAAATGTGGTACCTAAGAAAGGAATTTGACTCTCTCGTTAGAAAAACATGGTGCATGTACTCAATTTTTAGGTTCTTTTATGTTTTGTCTAATGAAAAATGTAAACTATTAAAAATAAATGCAAAAAAGTGGAATAAAACTAGGTTTTGTTATAATTTTTGCCAAATTAATAAAGTTGACTCTCAACTTGAAATACTACAAAATGCCTTATTCAGACATCCGTATAATTCTGAGTTGCAAAATAAACAAGATATTTTTCTTAAAAAACATATTGCATTAATGTCATCTGATAATGCCAATTGGCAACAAAACATAAAGTTTTGTATTTGAATTTGAGTGACCATAACTCTAAATATTACCATGCATATGCTTTCATTCGCAAAAAAAATCTAACTTAATTTAATGCTTGAAGGATACAAACGAAAATTTATCTTCGATTCCAAATGTGATTTCGCAAACCCTTACCGTAACACCCCGATAATTCTCTCTTTTTAGAAATACCTTTTCAATATAAAACTTAGAGAATTACCCAAGTATTATCGCCCGTGTGATAACGTATCGGCTTATTCAGAATTTTGCAGCGGAAAACATCTAACTAAACTTCATACTTTATTATCATAAATAAATAAATAAATAAGTACTTTAAAATCAAACACTCTATATATGTCTACTCAAACAAACTTATTATAATACGTTCCTACTAATGCAGAAAATATGATATACTAGATTACACAAGCTCTCCATTCCCAGATTCCCAATGATGCAACATCTGCGAACCTGTAAATGTCAATGCTCTAGAGAATCTGCTCACCAAAATTGGGTCATCACAGGATCAATAAGGCAAAGCCATGATCAACAATCACAAACAAAGCACGTAATCAGCAAAGCTGAGTACTACATAGTAACACGTAAATATTCCTAACATGATACTAATAAATAACATGCAGGGATAAATAATACTATAACAATATAACATTTCTGCAGACAACTTTTACTGAACTAAACTCTAAACATCTTTTTATTACTCAAATGGAATAGTTATTGGACCTGAGTTGTCTTATCTACTAATGCCTTCATTAAGAAGACGAAATACGGGAGCTACCACGTATTCCAGAAATGACCTACGATATCGAGGAACCTTTGCTAACTGAAAAAGGGATGGTGATCAATCCATCTCCTGTAAAAAGCCATGGCTCGCTCACCATGTACCCCAACTCCTAATGTCCAACTCTAGACGTGCACCAGTCTAAAGTCTATAACTATCCTCGTTACACTTTACGTTCTTTACAAGTTATTACTTGTTATGACACACATACAAGCAACACAGAAATACAATTCAAACATTCACAACTGAACTTCTTTTATCTTAGGATTTAATAAGTGATCACAACTTACAACCCAAGACTTACTTTCTTTTAATCTCAACTTTCTTATTTGTTGAGCCTAGCCAACAATCAAACTTACCTTTAAAAAGCATACTTATCAACTTACCAAATAAGGCCCACAATCCTCATAAAGTAGTGAATATAATACTTGTAAGGGAACACATGAATAACATGAATCAATCTTAATAACATATTAATTCCCCCATGTGAATTAATAAATAAAGTTCCCATCCACATGCTTGCATCAATAAATCCATACAAATATGACAATTATTTACTCATAATAAATCTCATAATCAACATGCTTGCTCACAGGCATAAAACATGTAGAAATCAATCATACTAGAAATCACATATGAACTTATAAAGTTCCTATACATGATACTACAACTTTTTCCTCCTTAAATCATGATACTAATCACATAGCACACAGGTATGTACGTACCTTGTGTAGACAAATTGAGAGGCCACTTTTCTATTCTAAAAGTTGCCTAGGGAATAATCTCCGCCAAACAAAATACAAAACATTGGTATATCAATATACCAATAAATTTACAGCAATAAAACTTCACTTAAAAACGTGTCAAAACCTTTTCTAAAATTCTTTTGACACCAAAGATTAAATATTTCAAACCCTAAAATTTGGTACTACTAAAATAGGCTTTTAAAACCTCAAAAATCAAGACTTTAATATTTAAATCTCTCCTTGAACATAAAATATTAAATCTGAAATTTTTTTGCTTAATAATATGAAACATATAATCATAAATAATTAAAGATACAATCTTTAAACAATAATTTAACAAAATAATACTTTGAAATATTAGATCAATATATATGAAATCAATATATAAGAAAACGAGGAAAAGAACCAAAAGAAAAAGGGAGAAAAAGAGTGAAATACCGAAATCGCGAGTGAAATATGGCAGCAAAATTGCAAAACTTGCAGAGGCCATAACTGATAGAATAATAATCGGAATCGAGTGATTCTTGAGCGTAAGTTCAATAACTTTTCGAGATCTACAATTTCTCAGAAGGAATTTTTGGCTAAAAATATACGGAACTATGAGAAATCTGGACAATCAGATTCGGGTGAGAGAAAAAAGGAGTGAAGGGAGGGAAAGAGGAAAGAAGAATTAGTGGAAAACAAAAGCCAAATCTGAAAATATGAATCATGGGAGGTTTAATGAAGTATTTATAGGTTCCCTTTCCCTAATCCTAGTAGAATTAGGAGTTTGTAAGAATAAAAGTCTTATTAGAAAAAGAATTACTCCTTTGGGCTTTCAAATGGGCTCAAAAGGCTACAAATTGGGCTCCTCAACCCATAAGCTTAATTTAATAATTAAATATACTTTAAATACTACTCTTTAAATAATTAAAGTTCCACTTAATGAAACATTTAATTAATTTAAGAAATAAAAAACCATAAAACTCTTTTAACTCCTCAAAATAGTCACACATTAAAATAATTCGACTCATAAAATATTAAAATCATTTATAAATATACTTTAAATATATTTATAAAATTCATAAAATTACGGGGGATTACACTTACTCATGACTTTATGAAACGCTTCACCAAAAATAGCTCCTTCTACTTTGATTAGCACAATGACTTCGACCTTTGTGAGCCTATTATACCAGAAGAAGACAACCAATGGCTTACCTATTAAGTCACAGCTGAAGAAATTAAGGAAGCGGTTCAGTATTTGATCTAGCCCTTGACAAAGCTTCGGGTCCGGACGGATTACCCACCTTGTGGAAAATTCTATTGTAAGGGTTGCGATGACTTACATATTTTCATTCTGCTAAGATGTTAAAAACCATTAATCATACTTTTATCACGCTAATCCCAAAGGTAGATAACCCTCATAGCTTTTACAATTTAGACCAATTAGCCTATGCTCTACGATCTATAAAATTATTTCAAAAATCCTAACTAATCGTTCAAAAACGATTCTTGGTAAAATTATTCACCCGCTTTAGGGGGGCCTTTGTTCCCGAACGTCTCATCCAAGATAATATCTTAATTTCTCATGAAGTCTTCCACCCATTCAGGAAAAAAAGTGGTCACGATGGCTGGATTGCTATTAAGTTAGATATGGACAAAGGTTAGGATCGTTTAGAATGGAATTTTATTTTTGTTATGCTTCAGAAGCTTGGTTTTTCCCCCACTTGGATTTCTTTAATAAGGACATGTATTACGTTTGCATCCTTCTCCGTTTTAGTTAACAGTATTCTGGGAGATCGTTTCTTCCCCACCCGGGGTATTCGTCAAGGGGATCCCGTATCTCCTTATATTTTTATTCTGTGTGCGGAGTTCCTTGTTTGGAAAATTAGCTACCATTCCGTTTCCCAAGATACGCATGTTGGTGTCTCGTTGGGGTAAATCGAGCATTAAAATTCATTTCTTGACCTTTGCTGATGATGCAATGATTTTTGCAAAAGCGAACGCATGTAGTTGCAGCATTATAAGAACTATCTTAGACGAGTATTGGTTCATGTCTGGTCAACTAGTCAATTTTAACAAATCATCCTTTCAATGCACGGTCAATGTCGTCCCTCATGAGTATAGATGACAATCCGGACCCGCCCAAACCCTACCCTAATTTAAGGATATGGGTCTTAATTTTTGGGACCATATTGGTAAGGGTAGGGTATACATCTTGATACTATCTGGTAAGAGTAGGGTAAGGGTCCACTTCTCAAATACCCAGACCCTACCCATAGACCTGCTCAAACTAAAAAAATTATTTTTTTAAAATTAAAGTAAATATATAAATTAAATATATAACAGATGTACGAAATCCTTCCAGTCAAAACAAAACCCTCAATCCCTTACCTTGTCCGCACTCTCACAGATATAAGAAATCCTTCTATTCATATTTGGACGTTTGAGACTTTTGAGATGTGGAAAAACTATGTATTCCTATGTAATATGATATTTTGTATGCTAATTGACAGCTTTTATATATTGAAATCTGCTTAACAATTATCATACATGTGAAAATATAAGCGGAAAAAAATTGTATTGGACCCATTCTAGACCCTACCCATATCCTATCGGACCCTACGGGTACGGTTAGGGGTCCTAAATTTTTTTGCCATATGGGTATGGATAGGGTATGGGTTTAGATCCAAAAATTAGGTATGGGTCTACATCTAAAAATTAGGGTATGGGTAAGGGTCTAGCCTTACCCTACCTAGACCCTACCCATTGTCATTGCTACTCATGAGTCATGAGTGGGTTGTTACTTGTTCGTGCAAATATCCTCTAAATCCTTCTTGCTACCTCTCTAGGATCCTACCTTTCATGTCCAATTATTGATTCTCGGGTAACTAAAGACACTTTTAGCTCGATCACTTTGAAGGTCCAAAACCAGTTGTCTAAATGGAAGGCCAACTCTCTTTCTCAAACTGGTCGAATAGTCCTCATCCAAGCTAATTTGGCTTCTCAAGCAAATTTTCAAATGCAGAGTTTCTTTCTTCTCATGACTATTTTAACTCAGTTAGATTCCTCTTATAGGAATTTTTTCTGGACTAAGTTTATCCAGTCTAAATTCCCAAACCTTATTGGTTGGGATCGTATTTGCAAACCTAAATTTTTTGGGGGGGTGGGGTTGAGTTCTATAAGCCCAAATTAATAATATAGCTCTTCAAATGAAACTTTTATGGAAACTAATTAAAGACGATTCTAAATTAACAAAGAGAAAATATTGCAAGAACTCGAACGTTCTTAACTATAAAGTCTCTCAAGCCTCATCATGGCAGTGGCAAAAATTGATGTATATCCGACCTCTCTTCAGGAAAGGCCTTTGTTGGCAGGTCGGTGATGGCTAATGCATCAATTTCTGGAAAGACAACTCGGTCTTACCTTCCCCTTTATGCGAAATGATCCATGCTCCCTTTGCCAATCAGGTTATTATGGTAAAGGAGTATATTAATTATGATAAATGTTGGGATTTGTCAAAACTCCAGCTCTATGTTCCAGCCTCTATCTATAAGGCTATCTCTAAAATTTTCATCCTTCCCAATCACTCCCCAGACAAGCTATTTTTATTTGGAGGTTTTCACCAGATGGTGAATACCTAGTTAAATCGGGTGCTTTCTTGCCCAAGGAATCTTTCCCCAGCATACTGATAAAGTTGAATACAATTGGATTTGGAAATATAATATCCCTCCAAAAATTAGGAATTTCTTATGGAAGGCCTGCAATAATAGCGGGTTTCCTGCAATAATAGCGGGCTTCCTGCAAGGATTGCCTTGAACAGTCGCACATTTTCACTCCTCAAGAGTTTGTGTTTTGTAACCATGGTAGAGAAACAGCTACCCATCTTTTCTTCATTGTCGGCTCACGTTGGATGTCATTAATTATCTTCATTCTAATGGGCCTAAGTCCCAAATCTCCCAATCTTGATTCTCTATGTTGAGTTTAATAGCTTGTGGCTTCTTATTTTTGCATTTGGGGTCCAACCCATTTTCTTTCCTATTTCTAAGTCTAGTACAATAGTACTTTCTGTTTGACTTGGTATTTGGCTGTTGCAAATTTATCTCAACAATTATTCCACTTTCCTTTAGTTGCTCCTAATTTCTAGAAACCACTTCTTCTTCTCAACATGCTGTGTTTACTCATATATATATATGAGTGTTATGCTCACTGGTTCATCATCTTCTTGGTTTTGATCTTCTCTCTTCTCAAATATCTTCCTCCTTTATTCTGGGCAACTGTATCCTGCTGTTTCCAAAACTTCTAGCCGCGAGTGCATGCGTCTCGGGGTTGGTTGTGTTAACCTTGGGGAGCGAACGACAGCCACGATTGCACCACGGTCGTGCCGGAATTCGCTTTCAAGTCAGTGGGTCTTCTCCACGGCACAACCTTAAGCTAAGTCTTTCTATGTTTGTTTTTATCTACTGAGTTTTGTAATTCTTCCAACAATTTGAAAGCGAATTCTCATTCTCAGTAGATCCAATTACCATGTCTGCCTCTTTTAACAAGGTTTTGCCTGATTTATCAAAATTGGAACCTTTAAATGGTACCAATTATAGAAGGTGGTCACAAAAATTATTGATTTTCTTTGAACAATTAGAAATTGATTATGTGCTTTTTGAAGACTTACCATCTGTTGTTACAACAAAAATTCCTACTACTCCTATAACCCCTGCATCAGGTGTCATAAGCCCCTCTATTCCTGACCCATCCAAGCAAAAAGAAAAACATGATAAAGATAATAAAACCGTGAGGGGTCATCTTCTAAACCATATGCCCAATTATCTTTTTGATCTTTATATACACCAGAAATCTGCAAAGAAAATCTGGAATACCTTAGAGAAACGCTACGGGGCTGATGATATAGGAAAGAAAAAATATGTGGTTGGTAAGTTGCTGCAATTTCAGATGGTCGACAACAAGCCCGTGATGGAGCAAGTTCATGAATACGAAAATCTTGTTGCCGATGTTCTTAATGAAGGAATGAAGTTGTGCGAAACTTTTCAAGCTAATGTTTTGCTGGAGAAGTTCCCACCTTCGTGGAATGACTACAGAAGGTATCTGAAGCACTTGGATAAAGACTTAACACTCCAGGAGCTCATTTGTCATATGAAGATTGAGGAAGCAAATCGTCTCAAGGATAAGTCCATCTCTCTTCCTATTGACTCTTCTATTAAAGCTAACTTTGTTGAATTTGCTGGTCCTTCTAACAAAGACAGGTTTAAAGGCAAGAATAACAATACAAAAAAAGGTGCATACCAAAGGAAGGAAAATAAGTTCAACAAGTCTGATCCCAAGATTGGGAAACAGAAATTAACTTGCTATGTTTGCGGCAAGCCTGGCCACAAAGCACATCAATGCTACAAACGTCACGGTCAAAAGAAGCCTGATCAAACAACAATTACCGACTCCAAATCACAAGCAAACCTGGCTGAAAATGGTGAGATAATTGCTGCTATGGTGGTAGAAGCGAACCTGGTGGATAACAAGTCAGATTGGGTGCTGGATACCGGTGCATCTCGACACTTGTGCTCGAACAAGGAACTTTTCCATAAACTTGAGGATGTTGCAGAAGGAGAGTGTGTTTACATGGGAAACTCAGCAACTGCCGGAGTGCTCGGTAAAGGAAAAGTCTTCCTAAAACTTACTTCTGGAAAGACATTGGCCCTGAATGATGTTTTTTATGTCCCTTCCTTGCGAAGGAACCTAATTTCTGGTAGTTTGTTAAACAGAGCTGGACTTAAACTTGTTTTTGAAGCTGATAAAGTTGTAATTACCAGAAATGGTGACTTTGTAGGGAAAGGATATTTGGCCAATGGTCTTTTTGTACTAAACACTATTTCTGTTATTTCTAATGAAAATTCATCTGTTGCTTCTGCTTATATTGCTGAGTGTGTTAACTTGTGGCATGGCAGACTCGGACATGTTAATTTTGGTTCCATTAAGAAACTTAGAAACATGCATTTGATTAATATTGCTGATGTTGACAATTTCACTAAGTGCCCAGTGTGTGTGGAAGCCAAGTTCACCAAAAAAACCTTTTAAATCTGTTGAGTTTAAATCCACTGCATTACTTGAACTAATTCACACAGATTTAGCAGACTTTAAGAACACAATTAGTAAAGGAGGTAAAAGGTATTATGTGTCTTTTGTTGATGACTTTTCCAGATATACTAGAATTTATCTCCTAAGGTCAAAGGATGAGGCCGAAGAAATGTTCTTAAAATTCAAAAATGAGGTGGAAAATCAATTAGATAAGAAGATTAAAAGGCTTAGGTCCGATAGGGGTGGAGAATATGGAACTAATTTTCTAAAAGACTTTTGTGAAAAAAATGGCATAATTCATGAATTTAGTGCCCCTTACACACCTCAACAGAATGGCATCGCTGAAAGGAAAAATCGAACTCTTAAGGAAATGATGAATGCCATGTTAATAAGTTCTGGTATGCCGGAATCCATGTGGGGGGAAGCTGTACTTTCAGCATGCTATGTTCTCAACAGGGTTCCTCATAAAAAGCTAGAGAAAACACCCTTTGAACTATGGAAAGGTTACTCACCAAACCTAAAATTGCTTAAAGTCTGGGGATGTCTAGCTAAAGTTGGCTTACCAGAGTTTAAAAGAACAAGTGTTGGTTCTAAAACTTTTGATTGTGTTTTTATTGGCTATGCTCAAAACAGCGCTGCATATAGATTCATGTCACTTAGTGATAATTCTATTTGTGAAGTAAGAGATGCGGAGTTTTTTGAATTGATCTTCCCTTTAAAGAAAAATTATGTGAATAAGGTTATTGATCCTCATATTACTAGTGTGCCTTCAACTATTCGTTGTACTTCTCCTAGTAGAAATGAGTATGAAAATGAACCCAGGAGGAGTAAGAGACGAAGAGTAGAGACTAGTTATGGATCTGATTTCATTACTTCATTGCTGACTGAATATTCTGATAAATTAAATGATGATTTGGTGTCCATTTTCTTAGTTGGTGAGGATCCAAAATCTTATGAAGAAGCAATGACTTCTATTGATGTGAGTTTTTGGAAAGATGCTGTTAAAAGTGAGCTTGATTCCATAATGCAAAATCACACATGGGACTTGGTTGATCTACCTAGAGGGTCCAAACCTATTAAATGTAAATGGATATTTAGGAAAAAATTAAGGCCTGATGGCACAATTGAAAAATTCAAGGCTCGACTTGTAGTAGTACGTTGGATATACCCAAAAGAAAGGTATCGACTTTTTTTATACATACTCTCCTGTAACTAAGGTAGTTACAATTAGAATGTTGATTGCCTTGGCTGCTATTCATAGTTTGGTTGTACATCAAATGGATGTAAAAACCGCCTTTCTTAACGGTGACTTAGATGAGGAGATTTACATGGTACAACCAGAGGGTTATGTGACTCTTGGCCAGGAGAACAAGGTATGTAAGCTTAAACGGTCCCTCTATGGACTAAAGCAGGCTCCCAAACAATGGTACGAAAAGTTTGACCGTGTGTTGGTAAGTAATGGCTATATTGTTAATGCTTCCGATTCTTGTGTTTATTCAAAATTGTTTGGGTGAGGTTATGTTATTATATGTCTTTATGTTGATGACATGTTAATTCTTGGCACAACTGTGAATATTGTGAATGATACTAAGAATTTTTTGTCATCTAAATTGAAATGAAAGACATGGGTGAGGCCGATGTAATTCTTGGTGTTAAACTAAGGAAAACTGAAAATGGTTTCTCTTTGTGCCAATCTCATTACATTGAAAGAATGCTGAAAAAATTCAACCATTTTGATGTTGTGCCTGTGAGAACTCCTTATGATCCTAGCATGTCCCTTAAAAAGAACAGAGATCAAAGTATTTCTCAAACCGAATATGCAAAGATTATAGGGAGTATTATGTTTCTTATGAATTATACTAGGCCCGACATCTCCTATGCTGTTAGTAGGTTGAGCCGCTATACTCATAACCCGAGTAATGAACACTGGAATGCTCTTCATCGTCTACTTAAGTATCTCAAAGGTACTATGAATTGGAGTTTGCATTTTAATAAATTTCCTGCTATTTTGGAAGGTTACTGTGATGCAAATTGGGTAACAGATAACGATGAGGTTAGCTCAACAAGTGGTTATGTTTTCACTTTAGGTGGAGGTGCTATATCATGGAAATCTGCAAAGCAGACATGTATAGCACGCTCTACCATGGAATCTGAATTTATTGCTCTTGAATTGGCAGGTCAAGAAGCAGAATGGTTGAGAAACTTGTTGGCAGATATGCCAATGTGGGGGAGATCTTCTGTTCCAGTCTCCTTGCATTGTGACTCCCAGGCAGCAATTGGGATTGCCAAAAACAGCGTGTATAATGGGAAAAGGAGACACATACGCATAAGACATAGTGCGGTGAAGCAACTCTTGAAAAATGGTGTTATTGCTTTGGAATATGTAAGATCCGAGAAGAACTTGGCGGATCCTTTTACTAAGGGGTTGACAAGGAAAGTTGTCCTTGATTCGTCAAGAGGAATGGGTCTTAAGCCCATTGATTGAGGTACATAACTTCTATAATTTTTGGTAGCGATCTGTGTGCTTGAGCCGTCGTGCTCTAAATGGATCCATAGCCTTTTGGGGTAGTCCTTTTGAAAAGGATTTGATGGATTCACTTTCAGTTTATGGTTCCATAGCTCTTTTGGAGTGGTCCTATTTATGGACTTGATGGAGACCGTCATTTATGAAGGTTGAGTCAGAATTGACTCTTAATGGTGTCATTACCCGAGTGATGGGTATATTATATTGTGATAAATTGTTGAAACCACCTAAGTGAGTGTGGAGGTGGGCCGCCTTCTATGGAGGACTAGAATTGTCTTCCTAGAGCACTCATGAGATCCAAGGTGTATACACATGGCCTTTAATAGTGTTCTTTGTTTTGATAATCATATCGCGGAATATGCAGGAATTAAGGGTAATGTATGTGTTGTGGGGGTCTCAATCATGGTCTAAGTAGTTCAAGGGTCATCCACTGCTTTGACTAGGTTGTTGCCTCACTTCACTATGTATCAATTCAATCATATGACATTGATGCTTAAGTATGCAACTCTTCCTTTGCCCAGAATGTGTCTACTTCTCTTCTTACAAGCTATTTGTGGGGGATTGTTGGGTTTAATAGCTTGTGGCTTCTTATTTTTGCATTTGGGGTCCAACCCATTTTCTTTCCTATTTCTAAGTCTAGTACAATAGTACTTTCTGTTTGACTTGGTATTTGGCTGTTGCAAATTTATCTCAACAATTATTCCACTTTCCTTTAGTTGCTCCTAATTTCTAGAAACCACTTCTTCTTCTCAACGTGCTGTGTTTACTCATATATATATATGAGTGTTATGCTCACTGGTTCATCCTCTTCTTGGTTTTGATCTTCTCTCTTCTCAAATATCTTCCTCCTTTATTCTGGGCAACTGTATCCTGCTGTTTCCAAAACTTCTAGCCGCGAGTGCACGCATCTCGGGGTTGGTTGTGTTAACCTTGGGGAGCGGACGGCAGCCACGATTGCACCACGGTCGTGCCGGAATTCGCTTTCAAGTCAGTGGGTCTTCTCCACGGCACAACCTTAAGCTAAGTCTTCCTATGTTTGATTTCATTCTAATGGGCCTAAGTCCCAAATCTCCCAATCTTGGTTCTCTATCCCACAGGGTACGTCCTTTGCTTCTCGCCAATATCTGTAAGGTTGCCATGCAAATCTTAGCCACGACCGCATGACTTTGTTGGTTATTGTTTGGTGGTTTTTCTAGTTTCCCGTAATAATAATGACACCTTCTCCTCATCATTTCAGCTTTATCGGTCAATTTCTAACTTCTCTACCTTCTCATCATTTCAGCTTTATCGGTCAATTTCTAACTTCTCGCTAGCATGGCAAATTCAACTTCGGTTGAGCTTCCAGTCTCCTCTAGCTCTCATTTGAAGACTGACCATCCTATTCCTAGAAGGGGCCCGACCCTCGTTTGGTCTTCTCCCAGTCCGGACTTTTATAAAGTTAATTTTGATGGCTCTAAACTTCAAGATGGCAGCACGGCTTTTATGCTTTATTATCTGTAATCGTTTAGTATAGTGTCTTTAATTTTATGGATAGCAGCACGGACTTTTATAGTGTCTTTAATTTTATTATACGGACTTGTATAGTGTCTTTAATTTATTATCAAGATGGTAACACGAACTTTTATAGTGTCTTTAATTTTGCACGATTCCATGAGAAAGTTTGAATTCATATTAAAAAAAGCGATTAATACTCGAGAGAGTTGGTAATAGAAGAGCACATTCTTCCTCTTTGGTCTTAGATTTTATCACTCTGAAGAAAACAATACTTTTTACTGAGAATAGGAATTTGCCCTCACCCAAATGACCTGCATTCCTCTATGTTGGCGCACAAATCTCAATGCTCCTCTTTCAAAGAATAGTGTGGACATCATTCAATTATAGAAGAATAAAACACTTCCCATTTCTTATTATCAATGAAGAATCACAACCAATAAGTTGTAATCCCAGATGTCAACACAAAACAATGATGAATTACACACTCTGATTACAGTATAACTTTGCAGTGAGAAGCAAAATTAGAGCACAGATTCAAGAAGACATCCAAAAGAAAACGAATATACAAGTAATACATCAAACAGATGGATATGTTGGCTTCTCCCTTCTGTCTTACCCAGAGAATCAAGCCTTGTATACCCCCTTTACACCTGTAGTCCTAACTATAACTCTCCTCTGTATATACAGTGCCCCGACTTAAGTATATGAGCTAAATCGGCCCAAGCTATCTACTTCGACATGTTCTACCAAAAAAAATCAGAATTCTGATATAACAAACTAACATCATCAGAAAGTTCGGTCTTGCCCCCACCAAACTTCCACTCACAAGCCTGCGAGGCAACAATTGCTTGGAGAACAAAATAGAGGTTGCAGTGAAGAACATCAGACAATGGTAGCATATGTGATAACCACAACCCATATAATAACCTGCTACAAGCAAGCATTGTTTTATGATTCAGTAGGGCTCAACCAACTGCAACCTGTGGACCATCCCACAACACCAAGTATAGTATCAATCCTTGAGCAAGCATTGATCTGGAAAGGGACAAATTAAGTACTTGTTATAATCATGAGCTAATAAGTTAACTTTCTTTGAAGCAAAGCCAAGATCACATACCAAATCATCTGGAGTTCCTTCGATGTGAAATAGCATAACTCCCATACCCTTCCCTCTGTCGAGTTCAGCCTGATTGAGTAAATAGTACAATGACAAAGAAAAAGTTAGATTCGTAATTCTGTTCCCGATTCATACTAAAGGAATCTGTTAATAGCTTCAGCTCACCACACAGGAACACACTGAGATCCCCAAAGCAGATAAGACTGTTGTGACTTCGCCCATTATACCTGAAATTGTCATGGGTATGTATAGAGAGCTTCAGAATCCAGAGCAAGAAGATAGGTGCATACTCCAAACTGTAGGTAGAAAAGAAAATAGTCTAAACAATTCCTACACTGAGAAATTCTTAAGTCCTCCCCAAATACGTCAGTTATTCACATAGATCTAGTCCCAAAATTGATAGAATTATTAAAATGAGAAATGAGAATAACACTAGGAAGGCAAAAGAATTTGTTACTTCACCATGAAGAAACTAAGAGGACAAGGCAACTGAAGCAATTCAGTAATTTTGCAGTTATCTAATTGAATAAATTAATTCAAAGGGCTCTCTTTAGTATGCTGTAGGCAAACTCCCTCATGAACAATATTGCACCCAGAGATCATGTTATCAACAAAATATGAGGGATGTCTGCAATGCTAATTTACACAGCTTCAATAACCGCCAATGAGTCCTGTACTCCTGCTGCTTGCCAAATCTGGGGAGGTCTGTTTACATGTGATGGTCCATGATAGTAAATCAAACAAGATGTTCATCACGCAGAGCCGTTCGTACGCCTTCTTTTCACAATCTGAAATGCTAGGAATTTCAATTTATCCACCCCCCCTCCCTGAGCACATAAAGGATCCAAAAGTAGGAATTTTGGGCTTGCTCAATAGTTAGACAGATCGGAAGCATAGCATCTGATGCTTAGCCTGTAGGAGATCAAAACCCCATTCAGTTTTTTCCCTCCATTTCAGTCCCAGTCATACAGAATTATAGCCATAAAATGTTTTATGTTGCGAAGAGCTTTGCAACCTTTAGGAGAGATTAGACCTGGGCATGGGCCGGGCCAGGCCTGTTCACGGGTTCGGCCCGCGGGCTTGAGCAAATGGCGGGCCGGGCCCGTGAGTGGCGGGCCGGGCCGGGCCCGTGAGTGGCACGCCGGGCCGCACCAGGCCTAAAATTTCCAGATTTTGTCCGCGGCCTGGCCCGGGCTCGTGCCTCCTGCAGGCCTGGCCTGGCCCGTGTTTTATGTTGTTTTTTTTTGGATTCTTGGCAGTTTTAGGCTACAAAACAAAGAAAAGGGGCGTTCGGCCAGCGGGCCGGGCCACGGGCCATATAGGCGGGCTCGTGCCGATGCGGGACTGAAATAAAATTTCTTGACCGTGGTAGGCCCACGGCCCACGGAGTTTACAACGGACCGGGCCGTGCCTTGAGCGGGATCGGATCGGGCCGGGCCGCGTGCTGGCCCGGCCCATGCCCACCTCTAGGAGAGATGTGTTAGTGGTAATCCCCGACCCCCAGCCCAAAATGTTTCCCTTTGTGAAGACAGGCAGCGCAGAAGTGAGCCTATGTTTCTGAACCTCGGAAGCATAGGACTCTTTCCCCCTGGACTCAGCGTAGAAATTATTATAATGTTATATATAACCCTAAAAATCACCAAATAAGTTCCATGAAATGCTAGATCACTTAAATTCTTAAAACACACTAAACTATCAGGAATCAGGATAGCCGATAGCTTTCATTAATTATGCATATTGTCCTCTATCTATCCTAAATTACTTTAGTTTTGACTTTTAAGGCAAACCTATATAAACTTAAACATCTAATACATCAATATACAGTGGTTTCAACTTACATTAAAATTTTTGTATAGTGTACTGTAAAAATGATCAAAATCAGGTCTCAGAACCGTTGAGATGACAAATTATGCAAACATTTTGGGCCAGGGGTAGCCCTTATCTTCTCACGAGGTAAGAAAAAATGCAATGGAAGTTAGTTAAATTTTAAACCCAATAAATTTAAGCCAAACAAGCAATAACAACTGCATCAACATCAAGTTATTAACATTATCCAAATGCCTCTCGTCCTCTGGAGGGTAGAGGGCTCATATATACGCAACCTTAACCCTCCACCAGCGGCCGTTTTGAAATGCAATAAGTCATCAACTACTTACACAATAAAGAAGCACAGACATTTTAGTGACCCATTTAAATTTAGTGCATTATCATCAAAAAGACAAAGAAAAACAATAAGCAGAAACATTACCCTGACGATCAATACAAACTACGCATAGCCATTGAATAGAGTTTCCTTCAATGCTGTGCCAAGCAGCAATCTTGCTCGTCTGCCAACTTTCCAAACCTGGAAGGACTTCCCTAGGCCTTGCAGTGTTAGCAAATATCAACTTGGCAATATTATTATCACATGACAATATTTGCCCCTTTTCCCCCAAATTTGAATGCTCCACACGCTTATTGTGCTTCCCATTGACCTTTGGAGCACAAGGAGCACCATTTGGTAGCTGGATATTTTCAGGATTTTTAGGAGGCAACAACGTCTCAATGATCATATCCGAAATTGGCCTGATTACCCTGGAAAAGGCCGAGGGCTCCTCTTGTACTTCTTCCTTTTCAGAATCAGAAATGAAGTCATAAATAGAATTTGTAGTAATTTCTTCAGCAGACAATGCTGCTTGCTCCCTCAAAAACTACACAAACAATATGGAGTTAACAAAGATATCAGCCAATCATCAATTGATCATTGTAACCTAGCAAAGCACTAGAGCAAAAAATGGAGTTAACAAAGACATCAGTCTATAATTAACTAGCTAAGGGTAGTGCAAACTCACTTTCATAATCTTATGACGAGCACTGCGGGTTTTAGCATGCTGTAACCACTGCTTGTGCTTCTGGAAAGCAGATTTACTCGAGAGAGCCTGGGGAATGAAATATCAAAAAAATATATATACAGATATCAATCTGCAACTGATTTTACTGACATATATGTATACATATATATAGGATGAATTCCATTATTGAAATATGGGACCAAATCGCGTAACAAAGCAAAGGACAAGGCATCCTCATTCCATAAATTACAAGTAAAAGCATGACAGTCACACTGGACATTTGGCAAATATGTGGGCAAGACATTGGACGCCACAAACCACAAAATGATAAGTACACCACATGATCCCACCACACCGTCACCCAAGCAATCTTATTACGAAAGATAAGGTCATTAAGCTCCAAGCCTCCAACTAAAGCACCCAATCACCGCCTTAAGCATGAACCTTCAGTGCACCTTGCTTTGTTTTCTCCTCCCTTTTTAAACTCACCTGAGCACATCTAAAACTCCTTTCAAAATGGAAAAACCTACGGTAGCAGTCAATTGTCACCAGCCATCTCACAAGAAAAGAAAAGATGAGGACGAGACTGCACGTTTGTAATGCATACTGCATAAATTTTAGAATAAAGCTCTAGTTAGAGTTGGCAATCTACATAAAATTGGTCAAGTTCGTATTTGGTCTTGTGTCGGTTGCAATTATACACAAATTACATAAAAAAGCTAATACAATATATAAAATGATTGCATAATATGACAAATCAATCAGACTGGGTCAAGTTAGTGGTGATTTGGTTTTGTGTTGTTTCAGGTTCGGGTATTTCTCACCAAGTTTGTGACGGCTTCAAGTTGTGTTACCATATCAAGTACCAACCAAAGCCGTAGTAGCTTTGCAAATTATGAACAGAGTATTTTTTCCAAAACTATATCCCATACAAATACGCTATACTTAACCTTTAGGATCCTTTGCCTTTCAAATGATATCAGAAGCAAGGTAAACTATTATTTGAGGCATCTGCAAGTGCTCTAGAAACAGAAGTTGCCGGAAGAACAAGCATGCAAGACTTCATGATCTATAATAGCAGAGAAAACATCGCAATCTACGTCCCCCAACAGCAATCACATTTCCCAATTCCAAATTATTAAGATGAAAATATTGCAGTCATAACAAAGAACATTACCTATTCCAGAAAATAAAGCAAATATCATTTCCAGGGTTTGATTAGCTCAAACTTGATTTACAAAGCAACTTCACCGGTTCAACAATGCACAGGTGTTGCATGAGAAGGATTCATGATAAATCTAGGGTTACGTTTAGATATGAGCGGTGAGCCGACTCTTTATGAGATATGGGGTGACCTGGCCGTCTTACCTATATATAATCCTTTTATACTATCCAACAGACCAACACACCCTATATTGAGATGAATCTAAAAGACAACTTTAATTGTGGTTATTACAGTAGCTATATGTTCTTTTCTGACAGCAGCTTCACTTCAACAATTAGCATTTCCAGTTCAAAAGAAATGATAGACAGAGTATAACGAGAAAAGACCTTAGAAATTAACACTTCAATGGAACAAAGGCAGTGCCTTACATTATAGGTTATTATCTCCACAACTTCAGCATTGGCAAGTACATGCGTCGGAGAAACAAGGTTGCCATTGACCTGAGGTAAAGCCGCCCATCTCATTACTAATTTCTTAAATAAGACAATAACAAAGCCTGATTTACAGCAATAAGAAAAGAATACCTTAGCAGCCACCATCTTGTTTCCAATTTCTGTGTGGATCATATATGCATAGTCAACAACAGTTGCTCCCTTTGGCAGATTTTTGATCTGTTTGAGAGCACAAAGAAATATGATTATTGAGAGAGAAATAATTACTTTTCATCTTGTAAATTTCCTCAGACTTTGTATATGTAGGCTTGTAGCGTCCTTTACCTCCCCACGTGGAGTAAAAACAAAGACGCGGCTGCCTAACAGATCCCTGGTGATAACATCTACAAACTCTCGAGAGCTCATATTCCCAACAAATTCTTCTTGCCATTCTCTGATAGCATTGAGCCAGCCAATCTGGAGGAACGAAAAGACTTCATCTACATAATTAGCAAAAAATGCCACAAAGGAAAGGGGGTACAATATGCAATACAAAAGGGGCTAATACCAACAAATATTCAGATTACAGAATAGATAGGATACCCTGAGTGCTGCATTGCTGTTGTTAAGACAGACTGGCTTCCCTCTTAAATTCCTGGGCATTACATTGCCAGCTAAACCATCAACAAACACTCTCCCACAATAGTGAGCAGCAATCCCTCTTTGAGCTAATAAATTCATCTCCTCTGTTCTTATCTGAAATCACATTCAAAATTTTGAAAAATAAGAAACAGGGGCACAAAAAGAAATCCTAATTTTGATAACAGCACATAATTTTGAATCATAAATCAAACTTTGATGTATGAATTAGCACGCATAGATGTCGTAAGTTTAGTATTTAAAAAGACGAGCAATCTACTGAAGCCATCGGGTTTAATGGCTAGAATTTAATAGCTATCAACAAAATTTGGTGAGAAAGCTATGTGAAGTGCTGGAGTAAATACTTCCTCGCTAGTTCCTATCAATAGAATGAAGGAAAAATGACAATTCCGGTAGCAACCTGAACTTCCAGCCGGAACATGCTCTCATAAAGAAATGGTATAACCGTTGTGTGCAAACTTTGATAGCCATTAGGTTTTGGGGTAGCGATGAAATCCTTCACCTGTTTCATAAAATTAAATGAAATTAATAGAGAATAATTAGAGAATTTAATCTTCTCCTGGCTCTCAATTGTTAATGTATTGAAATGAGAGGAGATGTGCGTTGTAACAGAGTAACTGGTATTCAACTGCATTAGCACGCACTATTTGTAAGAGATCAAGAAACTCACAGATCTCGGAATTGGAGTCCACATGCCATGCACAAGCCCAAGAACATGGTAGCATATCTGAACGGAAAAAAACCACAACAATCTTAAAGGTAAAACAATAATAATTAAAAAGAATCCAGATAGAAACTTCGAGGAAAGATTACAAAAAAATGATACTTTTACCTGCTCAGCACTACACAGAGGCCCGATTCCAGTGCAAGGTTTAGGCTTTATAACAATGCGAAGCTGAAACCAGCCAGCATTTACCAAAAAATACATTAGATACAGATGATGCTAATGAAGATTATGTCACCAATAAAAAAACCAAAAAAGAAAAAAAAAACGTATCCACGTCTGTGAAAATAGAAAAAGAAAAGACAAAAAACCTGAGCAATCTGGTTGACCTCATTAATAGAAACATTTGCTTTGGTTACAGCTTTGTAGATACTGCAAGTTCATCAAAACAAACTTTGACTTATAAACTAAAATTCAAGAGTCCAATAAACACAGCCAAAACTATATTGCCTTTAAACAAACATTGACACATTAGACACAACAATGACAATTGTCGGCTGTGATATTATGACAAAGTAAAACAAAGCAACTGTGTGCCACTGTAGCCTTCTTATAGCATGGTGCAACAGTAAGGGCAATAAATGAATTAAAATGGACTGCTGCAGATTGTTCAAGATCTAGTTGGTCATCAATAAGGAATTTCACTAATGTCCAAAAAACTTCAGTAAAACCTTCCATCCAACAAAAAGAAAACACTAAAAGAAACACCTGAAATTGCACCAGTACCTTCCAATCATCATGTGCAGATTACAGAACAGGTCCTATAAACCAAAAGCAACAAGAACCTTATGCAGCTAAGCTAACTAACAAGGGATGCAGATATTTTCAAGCCATAAAAGTCTCACAACTTTTGGAACAGTTATTCTGCAGCATATACACCACAAAGTCCCTCACTCTGAGTAACAGATATCAAATTTGTTGTTACTAGTCAGACAAATATCATTTCAAAAAGATAATTAGGGCCTCTTCTCTCCACCGTATTTTTGTTTATTTTCAGAAAAAATAAGAGCAGTTAAGAAAAGTTCATAAAAGTTCAGAATGAATAAAAAAAGTTCAGAGAAAATTAAAATAATTCAGAAGAAAAGTTAAGGAAAGTTAAGAAAAGTTCACAATAAATAAGAAAAGCTCGGAAAAAAATAAGAAAAGTTCAGAAAAAATAAGAGAAATTGAAAAAGATAAGAAAAAATTAAGGTGAAGAGAACAGGCTCTTAGAGCATGCACAATGGTACATGGTTCTCCAACTAGCTCTCCACTTTCTCTCATCTATTCTCTCTCTTCAAGTTACTCTGAAGAACTATATCTAAAAATATCCAACAACAATAAAACTCTTTAAAGAGCTTTCCATTCAACTTTTCACTTTTTGGTGGTCCCCATGTCAATAAAAAAACCTCGTTTCATATTATGATCAAAGTTATATAAATAAAGTATTCATGTAAATTTAATATAATTAAAAATATATATATATTTTTCATAATTTATGTAATGTAGGATTTTTTTTTAACTATTAATTTTGAATGATAATATTTAATTTCATAAATTTGGCATGAAACAAAAAATTAACATACAACATGAAAAGCAAATGTGAAAAAGATAGTAGATTGTGTATGAAATATATCCAATATTAGGCTCATTTTATAAACAAAGAAAAATTATAGTTGTTGGGATAGTAATTATTACCATCTTTTTTTAAATTTTTAGAAAAAGATCATTAAATAGTTGCAACAAGAAAATAAAACTTTAGTAATTGCAATAGTATGCTTTGGTTTGTGGGCCCCACACATTGGAGAGCCATTTCTCTTTCATCTCAAATGATATCTCCTCCAAGAGACACTTTGCAAAGTGTCTCCATGGAGATACACCCAAGACACACCCAAGAGCCCCATTGTTGGGTAAGAGGTAGCTCTCCATTTTCTCTCCTTGAAGAACTAGTTGGAGAACTAGTTCACGAACCCCATTGTACATACTCTTAGTCCTTACAGCTTCTAACTAATTTTTTTATACAAATAGTATCACAAAAAATACACTATGCTTCCAAGAATAATTCACAAGTAAAAGGTGATAATGTATGACAGCCTGTTGTTTCAATTTAATGTACACACATTGTATTCATTGCAACCAAGGAAAGAGTAAAAAGTATGAGAGAGGAAGAGGAAAGTATGAGAGATGGAGGGTAAAACTATGAAAGAGAAGAAAAAGTAACCATAAAATACATCATGGGGGTTGAATTCGACAAATAGTGTAAGGTTCCCATGTCCAAAAATGGCAAGAAAACAGCTTATAGATTAAAAAGAAACAGTCTGAAAAGGAAAATGTGAAGATTAAAACGAAACGGAGGGAGTTTATTTCAAAGATTCAGCTAGTCAAAGGAAATTTTACGAAACAGCCAGGGAGCTTGATGTAACACCTCTGCTATCTGCTACTTCTGCAAGTCTAGTTTATACTTCACTCATGGGTACTTGTGAGTTGCAACACATATGTGCTTATGATATATTCATAAAATTGATATGGGGTAAGTAAGGCGAACATCAAAATCAGGAAACACAAGAACTAGTTCTCAGTCCAAATCCAGGCACAAGACCGAACCTTAAATAGGTACAATAACAATAGTCTTTCATTTAAGATAGTATCAACTAAATTAGGTAATTGGTAAACTTGACATGCCTAACAAATTTCTAGCCAAAAAAATGGAACCAAAGACAAAAAAACTGCTGCACCTGTAAGGCTCCTTAAGTACAGCATGCACTTCAGTTTTGACAGTCATAAGTTCCAAGAACTGATCATCCTCAATCTTCTTCACCAAAATTTTGTTTGCCTGGGAAGATAGGAAGGCGCAGGGTATATAATAGAAACTATCAATTTACATCGACAAAATTTATCCTCAAAAAAATCTTGCAGATCACTAAAACTAGTAAATAACAATTCCAACTGAATTTAAGATAAAGTATAGATTTCCCAATATGTCTGAGCAGTCTATGACACCTACATGAAAATATACAATAAAGATTCAACAGTATATAAGATACCACAAGGCTATATAAATTACAAGGAGATATCACCTCACTTAGCTCTTTCTCATGTTCCTCATAAAGTTCGGCAACTCTTTCAGTGATCTTCTCATACTCCTGAGTGTTTGTGTACATGAAGGACAAGTTCTCAAGTTCAGACTGCAATATAGACAAGAAATTCATGCGACGCTAACAAATTAGATTACAAGTGGAAAGCAGGAACAAATTTATCTGAACAAACGTAGATCTCAAGACAACTCTATGAGACACAACACTAAATCATGCAGGAATAGCACATTTAAGAATCACGCAGTAAATCAATAGTGAAGAATAAAGGTGAAAAATTCACGGGCTTTTTCATGTTGTTAAGGGAAGACCAAAAGAAACTATCTACACCATAAGAACTTGGGTTATGAAATAAGCACCACAATCACAATCTAGGAGCTAACTCAATAATCTAAGCACAAAGCATTGGTTACTGAAACAATAAGGAGAATGATTCCATAAAGGACGAACAAAAAAATGGGTGAAAACGAATTACAGGTATTCACAAGTTAGGCCAATTGCAGGTTGTGTCCGTTTACAATCACATTCATGTTCGGCAATTCAATTTCCAAATCTTCGGGACCTCTACGGCTGAAGTTCAGGTTCTGATTGTAGAATATCAGGAGTAACAAAGGCAGCATGTAAGTTACAAATTCCTGAAGAGGAGCCTATGTATATTTAAGCAATAAGGACTAAGGAGGAAAAAAAAACTACTTAACAGAAATAGCGGCAGAAAAGCGATTTTGGTAAGAATGAACACAAATACCTTGATCTTGTACATTCCTAGCAGCTTTGCCAGAGGGGCAAACACCTGCAGCGTCTCCAGTGCAATACTTGTCTGGATGCAACATATAAGAAACAGCTACAGATTAGTCCAGTAACAGGTATACACAGACCTAAACTACAACATTACCTGCTTATGAGATGGCATGTGCGAAAGCGTGCGCATGTTGTGCAATCTATCAGCTAGTTTCACAATGATTACACGGACCTGAACCAGAAGTTCAGTCATCAACTTGTGATATACAATTGCCAAAGCATGGGGATGAAAAAAAAGGTGCTAAATCACCTCTTCTGTCATTGCCAGAAACATCTGTCGTAAGTCATCTGCTTTTACATCTTGTACACAACTATTTTCATTTTTGTACTTAAGTTTTCCTAACTTTGATACCTGCAAAAAAAAAAAAGAGAAAACTATGGATGTTAAACAATGAACGACAATTGCAAATCACCCTCAACTGTTAGAAGTAGCACCTTGGTTTCCCCTTCAACAATGTGTCGAACAGTAGAGCCAAAGTCCTTTTCGATCCGGTCAAAAGTTACGAAATCTGTATCCTCAACAGTATCATGCAATAATCCAGCTGCGATAGACTCCCAATCCAATTCCTAAAATCATGATAACAATCTATAAAACAGCACCAGAAAGTTGAAATCAGAATTTGAAGTACATGTACACCTACTTACAAGTTCTCCTAATATACGTGCAACTTCAACTGGATGAATGATGAAGGGCTCTCCACTGCGCCTTCTTTGACCATCATGGGCATCAAAAGCAAGCTGTGCCAGCAAGCTAAATAATATAAAACCACTAAACCGAGATATGAATTTAACCAATAAAGAAAATAATGATTCACAAGTCATACCTTTAATGCTTTCTGAACCAATTCGAGTTCACCACGAGGCAGGTATGAGATGCTCGGTTTAAGATCCTGAGGGCAGCAAAGAAATAGACAACATTACCAGTTCTGGATTAGTCACTCATTAAACATGCACATATCAGCAAGAGCTCATGGTCGTACCCAAATCCTCACTGAATATTTTTCATGAATAAGGTTAGATAACATACAATAACACTTTACGAGGCTACTCTTAGAAGCTGCACTAAATCTTGCACTTTTCCTTGTGCTATCACCAATGGGCCAGCCTAGCTGATTGCAAACCAAGCTAGATCTTCCAAGCAGACTTTCAAAAAATCCAGGATTCACATTTTACAGGCTGACCAGGGTAGCACAAGGAATGATTGTTCAAAGAAGCTTTACAAAAAGTAAACTAATACATGGTTATTACACCTAAATCAAGCAAAAGAATGAGAATATATCTGAACGATCATCTCATCACTCATCAATATATAACTTGGTCTGAGGCATCTAGTACAGGCCTATCACTTCTAGAAAATTCCTCAAGTAAGAATTTACATTTAATCAAATTAACCAGAACCCAATTTTAAGGAATATTATGTCAGTTAGTCTCCTTATATAGATTTCAAGCATCCGGTGCAATATGTTACTCTGCTAGTTCAGCTAACTGACTGACTTTTCTCCTTCACTTTTCACCTACATAACCAATGACATCAAAATTCTTCCCTTACATTGATTCAAAGTTATGCTTTTCACTGAATTCATATAACATTATCAGTCACTGCTTTCGATTTTGGCCACAACCATTTTCCCGAAAAATGAGTCAGATAGTTGCCAAATATTTGTGTATAAGATGAACACACAATGACACTGATAAGCTGGCCATAATAATAATGTAATCATGTCAAGCTCCAATACCACCACGAAGAAGTTGTGTTATTGCTAATATAAATTTCAAAGTCCAAACATACCTCCCACAAACTTTGAGCTGAAACATCATCAGATGAATCAGAACCGGACGATGGCATACAGTGCCATTTCCATCTTTCAGAAGCTGGATGTCGCGAGATTACCCTGAAGATCCATCCGGCATCTATAAAGCAGGAAGTATCCAGCCAATGTTTACCTCTAATATCAGGAACCCCACATCTCTGTTTAAGCAAAAGGTCACGAAATACAAAATCAGGAGAGATACACTCTTTTATATGAAAAGACAAATAAATTACTCCATCCAGAAATAATAGTTGCACATACAATTTTTGAATGTCCAAAAAGTTGTCCTCTTTCTTGATATAGTATTGGTTTATACTTCCTCCGTTTCTTTTTAAATGTAACACTTTCATTTTTCACGCATGCCGATGCAAACTTTGAGGACATATATCTCTAATTTTGTATTTGTAAAATATTACAAAATATACATATTAAAAAAATACGTATTAAGACGAATCTAACAAGATCTCACATGACTATTTTTATTCACGTATAAATCACAAACGATGGTTAAAGTGAAATTTGTGAATAGTGTAAAATGTCAAAGTGTCACATTTAAAAAGAAACGGAGGAAGTAGTTCAAATTCCTAAGATTACCTTACTCCAAGTGAGTGAAAGATACAACTCTTAATACCCACTATTCTGAGGGGTTGGAACAATGTGACAATTATTTTTGGACAAAAGGAATAAGAAGTTCTACACGAGGATGAAAAAAAAAATGAGAGTATGAGAGAGATATAGTTAGTGGAGGAACCCACATCTCATGGATAAGTGGGTAAAATTTTCATTTAAGGGAACAAGACGATTATCTATTGATTGACCAAAATAGTATACAAGACAGTTTTTGGAGGTCGGAGAGAGTATAATTTTCAACTCCATCCTCTATTATTTCTGAAGAAAATTCTCATTTTGGTAAACAAAATATGATCTCCAGCAGACTAGAGGAGAGTTAGGTTTCACTTATTTTTCTCTTGTTAGTATATTAGAAGTTCTACAAGAAGATGAAAAAAAAGCGCTACGAGACTAGCTATGACACATAAAACAAGAATACTAAGGCTCTAATAATATACTAAGAAGAGAAAAATAAGTGAAACCTAACTCTCCTCTAGTCTGCTGGAGATCATATTTTGTTTACCAAAATGAGAATTTTCTTCATAAATAATAGAGGATGAAGTTGAAAATTATACTCTCTCCGACCTCCAAAAATTGTCTTGTATACTATTTTGGTCAATTGATAGGTAATCGTCTTGTTCCCTTAAATGAAAATTTTACCCCACTTAACCCATGAGATGTGGGTTCCTCCACTAACTATATCTCTCTCATACTCTCTCTTCATATTCTTGTGATGTAGGGCCCTCCACTAGCTCTCTGTTTTGCTCATTCAATTTTTCATTCTTACTTTGACGCTATCTACCCCAAAAACCTACAATCCCCTAATATCTACTCTTAATATGCGTGAACAAACCTAATAGGACCAGTAATTGAGGACAGAGGGATTATAAGATAAGGCTCTTCCATTACATAAAGGAAATTGTGTAAAGAGTCGTAATTAAACCACAAAGCGAATAACAATGTGACAATTATATGTGGACAAAGGAAATAAGAAGCTCAACAAGAGGATAAATCTAAAAAGTGAGAAAAGAGACACTCAAAATATTTGAATACAGTTCTGAAGGTTCTATCATTGTGACGGGTGGAAAATAAGTGAAACTTGGAACTCTTTTTTTTGTATGCTTTGAGGTCATTTTTTGTTGATTTAACTGAGAATTTTATTCATATTTATGGAGGACACAATAGGGAAAAAATAAATCAAAGTCCAGTACATACAGGCCATTTGGCCAAAAGTAACATCACCACATTAGCATTTTTAATCCATTCAAAGTTACAGTTCTATTGACAAAATTGACATTCAAATATAAGAAAGCTCTGAACTCATACTTTACACACTACAACTGTTCAGAATGTCTTTTGTTTTTCAGAAACAAGCATGATAAGGTGCCTACAAGCATGTCTTAAATATAATATATTCCAGGTTTTCTTGGTTGCAACGTTTTGACATTTGGCACTATTCATATGATAAGTTTGATGGAAATTTTTGAGTAATAACAAAATTTCGTGGGTAACATATTGTATGATTTATCTCAAAGTTTCTTTTCAAACAGAACTTTTATAATTTATACTAATAGATGATTAAAGAAATTCCTGGACAAAGTTTTGCGTTGGCAAAGAAAACCGAAGGAGTAATGCATATGTCGCGAAACTCTAAGATTGGAATGTGACATTACAATAGCCAATTTACGATTCATGCTGATTCTTCTTCAACATATTGCTGATGTTGAAGTGCAAAGTAACATCCACATGATGCTGATTCAGCAAAAATGCGAACTTTATGCCACTCGCTACCACAAATACTCTTTTTTGTTATTTGAAATAGATTATCAAAAGCCAATTGCAGTGCGTTTGTCAAATCAATAAGAAATGACCGCTCTACACTCTTAGATATACCCCATAGGCCATAAAAGATAACCTTAGATTTCAGCTTTATATAGGAAAGTATACTGCTACTCCTCCATAATACTACCTCTCCCTAAATTATTATCATTTTGAATAAGCCAAAACACATTCATCATAAATCTTCTTTTAATCTTGGTATGTTCAAAGTCATTGTGATTATAATTAAGAGTTAGTAGAATGACTATGAAAATACTTTGCTAAAACATTAGTAAGTTTTAATTAGTTTTAAGAGCATGTTTGGTTCAACATATTTGGACTCCAAGAAATAGAATCAATTACCAACTCTCTTTCTTCTTGTTTCAATCTATTACCATTAATTGGTAGTAATGGACTCCTCTAGTTTCTTACCTTCCTTTCTTCCTCAAGTAACAAAATCCATTTCTATCCATTTCTTGTTGGTAGTGATCAGCATTCCCATTCAATTTCATGGCCTCAACCAAACGCACAATAGAGGTAAATAAATTTGTTACCACCCTTCTCTATTTTATTCCATTCTCTTTCCATTGCATGACTTGAACCAAACAAGCAATAAGATTGTTGCAAATTCCGTAAATGCCATATATTAGTCGATCACAAGAGATTAAAATAAAAGATGGACACTCTGATACTCCCTAGATCAATTGCTCATTCCAACAGCATGGTTGGGTGGCTATTGAGAGTCAACTTCTCCTAAATCTTCCAAAATAACCTATTGAATCCTGAATCCAACTCTTCTCAATCGATTTATCGAGTGTTCTATCATCTTCTTTTCAAATGCAAATCTTATTTTTAAGGACTTTGAAAACTCTATGCCCCTTCCATCCCAGATAAAAAAGAAGAAGAAAAAACTCCCATGCCCTCACATACAAAGTGAGACTCTTGTACTATGCAAAGAAAATCCAAAATGCCCAACAACTACAGACTTACAGCCATAACATATACAATGGACAACATTGATATTCCAAGTGAATTACATCATTGAAACAATAGATTCCTTGATCCACCCTAAAATTTATCATGCCAAATTGAATGCAAAGTGCAAACCTTCCAATACCCTAGGATAAAGTAGCTAAGCAACATTCAACTAAGGGTTAGCATACTAGTAGACTATTAGTTACATACTGCAGATAATGTTTATAAGGAAATTCACTTAGTGGTTCTTAATGTTGTGAATGCTTGGGAACATGAGACTCTGTTCAGATTGGATAATGTTTTTGGGATAACTGAAAAGTACATTGAAAAAGGATTTAGGAGGAAGAGTTCCGGTCCGACGGGACCAATTCCATCAATTTTTGTTGAGGCGATTTTTACTTGTTTATCGTCAACTAATCTAGCTCCTGAAGCCAGTGGTTCTTTTTAATCAATCAAGCGAGCCAATCGGTCAAAAGGGCTTGTCTTTGGTTTGTCAATAAACTACCTAAAGGGGAAAAGGATGCAAAGAGTGCAAAAGGTACCAAGCAATCTCGCAAGCTTCCATTTTCAAGCAAGCAAAGAAGGAAGATCGGGATTAGAAGAAGGATTTACCAATGTAAGAGGCGATGGGTTGGGGATAACAGGCTGATGACTCCCAAGAGCTCTTATTGACGGAGTCGTTTGGCACCTCCACCCAAAGTGTCAAGGCCCGTTGGTTGTTTGTTATAAAAATTTAAAAAAGATTAGCTTAATACATAAAATTATTTTTATTCTTCAATAGTCAAGTCTCAAAAATCAAGTCCCTGATGGAGTCCTACAAGAGTACAGCAGTCAATTTGTAACCACATGCAAAGGCATGGTTTTGACTGGATTCCAAACACCATTATTCCATAATTCCCCTCCATCGATAAAAAGTAGGGTTGATCTCTTCCCTTGTAGATAATTGATGAATTGACCTATCATGAAAAAACACTAACATGTTCTACTATAACAGTAGTACAAAGATGTGGCAACTAAGATAATATAGCATACCAAATTACCAACTACGAGAAGTGGTTCTCATATGACAATACCTAAAAGAAAAATATTTACTGTTCTAACAACAATTTTGGCAACTGTTTGGTCTACAGAAATAACAGACCAATTTACACGGTGCAAGCAAGCAAAAGGTGTTAGCCTCATATTACTGTGTGCACACATTTGAGTTGTCCATCATTAAAAAAGAGGAGAGATAATTACCAACTTAGCTTTACAAGTTACTCATGCTTGTGTCAATTGATCATAGGATGAAACTCACTTTGCTTACAGTTGGTCCAAATCTCTTCCTCCTTTATGAGTACCCAAACCTCATTTCCATAATCTCTCAGCTTTTATCATGTATTCATGATATCGGAGCCAATATTCTCTTTGTCATGCAACTGAACAAGAATTTGGCCTCAATTGGATCATTCTTAGTGAAAATAATTGCGCATCACCTTTACAATTTGCTCTGATGTAAAAAGGGAATTGTCCCATATTAGATGTGTGTACATTTGTTAGTCGCCCAGCAATCTCTGTAATTTGGTACTTTACTAAATAAATTTAGTATTATAAAAACTTCCCACTTGCCTCTACCACCTGCCAGAGCGTGTACACCAAAAATGTGAAGCTTATGAAGTCTTCAACTATTGTGCGCATTATAACTTGCCATCAAGGCCCTACTATATTAAAGCCTTTACATAAGGTTACCCAGTATCTGCAGCCAGAGAGTTCTTGTGACCTCTTTGTGACAATCTTTTATGTCGAAAGCCAGCTTAATACAATGCAAATTCCAAAAGAAATTTCAAAATGAAACAACACTAAGAGGTGACCCTAACAGCTCATTGGGTACAAGGCCATGAAGAAAACGAGCGGCACTCGTTTTAGGTGCAATTACAAATATTGTTAATGCATATCCACTACAAACATGTGCATTGCAGTATTTCTACTCTGATTTCATTAACAGTTACCAACGCCCCCACCCCTCCTAGGTGGTGTAATACGTGGCAAAGCATATCGACAAAGAACAACATAAATCGTCCCCCCCCCTTTTTAAAAAAATCTACCACTTTCCGTTTTGAGTTTTTTTTTTTTAAAACCTTCTCCCAATTCCTTTTTCATAACGATTTAGCAACCTGGCCCACACTCGTATATTAAATACCTGAAACAGTTCTGTTTGTAGTGAGAGAATGCCAACTTTCTAACAGTTTACATGGGTTCATTTTCAAAGAATACAACCTTAACCAACAACCATTAAACTTCCCCATATAGAAATGGTAAAGTAAAAAACGAAAGAAAAACGGAGTACCTAGTAATAGAGATGCAATAACATGAACATTCACACAGAATATTCAGTGTAAAATGACACACAACTGCACATGCCCATTACTATCCCCTCAATTTCTGAGCATATAATTCATAGTTGGATTCCGACCAAGCCATAAAGGTAAAAATTTCACATGTTAACTCTCTTATTACAAAAAATCAGTACTTACAACATAATACATGACACTAAATAATTTGCCAAAATTGGGAACTCTACCTATTAACAGTAAATCAAAGATAGGAAAATTGCAATTACTTCCTGTCGCTCCATTTTATTGCCAGTTCACTTGTGTAACCCATAAGGTAATAATAAGCCAATGGAATAACACTAACTTATATGCTGATTTTCCTACCACTTGAAGTATATACTCTGAATAGGTACTTGTCAAGTCTCCTAAGTATAAATACCTTTTTTTCTTCTTGTTTGGTTCATCTTCATGACTAACCATACCCACATCCACATATTGCAAATTAATATTTCATTATGATACGACGCCAGTATTAATATTAATTCTCGAAAAAAGCTCCCCAAAAAATTGAGTAAAAATGTTCATAACTACTTATATCTTAAAACAAAATCAATTCATCAGCATCATTCAACAAAAAGAGACTAAATATACATCAGATTACGATAAAACGCTAAAATTCTCCCATTACAGCAATAAATTGAGCATGAATACTATACAAAACAACAAAATCAACTCACATATTTATGCCGGTTGAATCTTCTACAAGAATAAGGCGACGATGAAGATGAAGACAAAGACGGAGTCGGAAACGAACTCTGAGTAGTACTAGCTAGAGAACCAGTGAGAACCCTAGGCGCCTTCCAAGCACAAGAAAGAACACTACAATCATACCTCCCAACACTCCCTTCTCCTCTCCATAGCTTCAACTTACATACACTCACACATTCCACTGAAACTGCGCGCATACAACAAATTCACAATTTCATTCAACAAAACATCAAAATTCACAAAATTGAACTCGAAAATTCAACGAATACAGAAGATAAGAAAATGGAGGAGAGAGAAAATGAGTACCTGGTGACATGGATGATGGAGCACACGCCATCATTTCTAGAGCGAAGCATCGGGAATTGAGAAAGGCATCGAAGGGGGGGAAATTGGAGGGAGAAAGAGTTATGGCGGAAAATCGGAAAGAGTGTGGTGAAATTGTTTGGGTTGGTATGTTGTTTTGAATTGATAAGGTGAGTGTTTGGTTGAGAGAGAGAGAGAGGGAGAAACAAAAAGAAGAAAAAAATAGTGATAATGGAAAACGAGAAAGTGGACTGAAGAAAATTATGTGAGAGAGAGAGAGTGGTGAAGGCCACATGAATGCTTGTAATTTGTAAAGTTGTAATCTTGACACAATTTCTTTTGGGAGATTTGGAAAATTGTTGGAAAAATAATCTGGATTATTATTACTCATTGTTTTGTTTTCTTTAAAGTCAACTATCACATGTATTTGTATGAAATGATTTTAATTAAGTAATTATCACTAGCCGATACAAAAGATTTAGGCTATGTTCAGTTCACCCTATTTTTATCAGATTAGATCAGATAAGTTCACATCAAATAAGATAAGTTCATATCATGCTTATATTTAACGATTTTTTCACCATATACCCCTGATAAATTTTTTTTGTACCATATACCCTTTCGACTTTGGAAATTCACCATATACCCCTCACTATTAAAAAAAATACACCTACTTACCCTTAATGACTAACGGCGTTAAACTCCGTTAGTCATTAACCCCTAATCCCCCCTCTAACCCTAATAACTAACCTAAATCTACCCCTAACACTAACCCTAACCCTAATACCCTAACCACCCCTCCCCCCACCCCCTTACCCCACCACCCCCCCCACCCCCCCCCCCCCCACCCCCTTACCCCACCCCCCCTACCCCACCACCCCTCCCACAATGGTGGGTGGTGGGGTAAGGGGTGGGGGAGGGGGTGGTTAGGGTATTAGGGTTAGGGTTAGTGTTAGGGGTAGATTTAGGTTATTTATTAGGGTGAAGGGGAGATTAGGGGTTAATAACTAACGGAAGTCTAACATCGTTAGTCAAAAGGGTAGTTTTATGTATTCTTTGAAAAGTGGAGGGTATATAGTGAATTTGGAAACTTGCGAGGGTATACGATGCAAAAAAAATTTGTCAGGGGTATATGGTGAAAAAACCGTATATTTAAAAACTTATTGTTATTGTTATTATTATTGTTATTATTATGGTTATTGGTATCATGATTATTATAATAATTATTATAATTATTTTTGTTACTATTATTATTAGTATTACTTCTTTTTTTTAGGGGATTTATTAGTATTACTTTATACGATACTATTACTATTAATACTACTAATGCTATTGTTGTTATTATTATTATTATTATTTTTGATTTATTTTTTTAATAAGGCAAGAAAAACTTGACTAGCCTCTAAAAGAAGACCAATCTAAAGCATCCTTTCGGATGATGGAGAGAAGATCCAAGTAATGGACATCAAACCAGTATTGGATAGAGGAACAGGAGTGCCCTTTGTGCGCCAAGAAATCTGTCGCTCGATTCACCTCCCTATAGCAGTTATTAACGAAGACCTTATCAAAACAAAGCAAATCCACATTAGCATCACAAATCAAATAATCAATTTCCCAAGGAATCTTCCAAAGTTTTCTAAGAGAATTAATAACAGTCAAATTATCACCCTCGATCTGGATATTCTAAAACCCCATAAACAGAGCAGCTTTAACACCCTCCCTCAACCCCCAAGCCTCCGCCACAAGAATGGAAGAAGAAAGGTGCAGTTTTTTTAGCACCCATAATCAAAACTTTCCCTTGGACATCACGAATGACAAAGCCAAAAGAAGCGCCCCCTGGGAAAGCTTAGAGCCGTCAAAATTAAGCTTAACAGAACCTTCTAAAGGAAGGGACCACATGTAGACACATAATCGTGTCTCCCCATTTAGTACCCTATGATGACCAAAACCCTGCTCCAATTGGTCCGGATCAAGGAAAGAATAAAGAACGAGTCTAAAATAAAATGTTTTAATCCCAAATCCATTTTTATTAAGTCATTTCCGAAAATCCTTTTTATAATTAGTTTTACTAAGCCCACTTCCTAAAACGTTTTAAAATAACTTTTTAAAGGCTCATGTTTCGAAAACCTTTTAAAAATAGTTTTTATGAAAGCCCAATTTATAAAATCCCTTTTCTAGCCCAATTTAATTAATAGAATTGATTAATTATGTTGATTAGTTTTATTAATAACAATATCTTTTATAAAAATAATCTTTTTCCAAAGTGTTTTTATCTAACTCTTTTCTAAAATCTTTTTTGATAAAAATCTTTTAAAAACCTATTGCAACTCAACTACCTAAACCACTCTAAACCTATATATATTACACCATACTCACAAATTCACTCGGCACAAACAATCACTGGACAACTCTCACATAACATGCACACCTTAATTCATCCTCCCTCTATATCTCACGGCTGAATTCTAACTCATCCCTCACTAATCCTCACCATCCCTTAAAAGCCTAATAACTCCATATACCTCCTTGATCATCAAATACCTATCACTACCTGATCGTCAACCATCCTCGTTGACCCCATAATTCATCCTCTTCGCACAACAATTCATCTACTAATCTCGCCTAGCACAATTCTCAAACACTCTGCATCTTAATTGTTCCTGATACAAAGTCAACGCTTACAACAAATTCATACTACTAAAATTCCAAAAACCATGCAGCACATCTGATCATCATCAAATATCTACACGCCTACAATTTGGCGACTTCACTAGGGAGGATTTTAAAAAATTAATTTTTTTAAATGAGTGGGTGAAACTTGACAAAAATACGATTCATTCTTATTTTATGGCTTAGAATAATATACAGGTTTGCATGTGCATGGCTATTGTTCAGCCACCATAAGGACAATCTACATTGCCTCATTAGCACATGTTCTATGTGTGAGGTCACCCCGGGGGGTTTGCGCTTTGTCCTTCCAAAAAGCTTCCTGAGCAATAGTATTGGATCTTAGTCATAAGCAAATCTACCCAACCATGGCATTGTTCTCTTGTTCCTAACTTGAGAACTGGAGTGCGTCTTACACGTGGCCACCTTTTTAAGCAAAGGTACGAAGCGTGGGATCAATCTCTTAGTCATGGACCCTTTTAAGCCTAAAACCTGACCATAGTTTTAAACGTAGAACTTGACTTTAGGTTGGAACTTTGCATCTTATCATCCTATTTGTGCATATTTGTGTGTGCATGGCTTTAACTATTTCGTATTATCGATGTTTCGAGTAAAAAATCTCAAACGAAATTGCGCGAGCAAAAAATGAGAATAGTGAATTGTCAAGCATCTGCGCACTGCGCGCCAGAAAGCGTTCCTCGCAATGTAAGTGTGTCCTGCGCTTCACCGTTGTGTCCTGCGTAGCGTACTGCGTTCGACGCAGTTTCTTCCTTGTGCGCGCTCGTCTTCTGCGTCGCGCGCTTCTACCCTGCATTCAACGTAGATCTTGGATTGTATGTCGCGTCCGTCTCGTACGCTATGTGCATATCTCCATGTTTGTGCGGTTTCCTTGGCCATATACTAGGATAATTATTATTTTTTCTTTTTTTTCTTTCTAATCCTCTTTCATTAACAAAAAAAATCCAGCTAAAAAAAAATATTTTTCAATCCCTATTTCCTATCTATTTCGAAAATTCTATCCTTATCCTTTACCAAACTATATCTCCCATCTTTTTTTTGAAAATTTATCCCCATCTTATTTTTTCTTCAAAAATTATCCTCCTATCTTTTTCAAAATTCCATCCCATCTTCAATCTCCTATCTACTTCAAAAATTCTATCTCCACCTTTTTTTTCAAAAAAAAAAAATCCTCCATCTTTTTTTTCCTATCACATATCTTTTTTCAAAAATTCATCCTTTTTCTTTATCCTATCTTTTCTATGTATATTATCCATCATTTGTATACATCGTCTACGATTCCTTTTAGTGTCCATCTTGTTGTAAAAGTCTCATCCGCTTAGGAATTCTAACTGCACTAGAAATCCGTCTGACCCAAATGTCTAGATTCATCCAGTTTCATTTCATTTAGAGTTCTTCACCTCATCTAACTCTATCAATGTTAGGAGTCTTAACCTTATCTAGGTTCACCCATCTAAGAAGTCCAGGGACGTTAAAATTCTTGCCATCTTATGAGTCTCAAATCCATTAGAGTTCCGCCCATACTAGGAGTCTAAGGCCATCTGAATTTCATTCATTTTAGGAGTCTAGGTCCACTAGAGTTTCTTGCACATTAGGAGTCTAGCATCCTTGAAAGTCCATCAAATCTAGAATTCTAACGTCATTAGAAATCTATCAAGTCTAGGATTCTGAAGTCATTAGAATTTCATATTCATTAGAACTGCATTCATACTAGAATTCATTTGCATTGCATAGTCCATCATTCATACACTTCATGCATAACTAGAGTTATTAGGCATTTAGGAGTATCATTGCATCTATACTCTTCATTTCATCTCATGCATTCCGCATTTAGTAGTCCTGAACTACAAGCGATCTGATTCCCTCTTTCGGGATATGTAGGCAGCCTTTATAGTTTCGAACGCATAGATTGAGTCATGCATACATACTTTAGGTCTAGGTGCATCCAAAAAAGTCATGCATACATGCATTAGTCTAGATGCATTCAAAAAAAAAAATCATCATGCATTTAAGATATTCAGATTCGTTCCTAGAAGCTCAACTTTTTTTAACAAACATACATTCTTTCATTCCATTTCTCTCTCTCCATCATCATTTTATCTCTAAATCTCCTTTGATGATCTATGTAGAAATCAAGCGACATTGAAATGGGCAGTCCATCGAATAACGAGCAACAACTTGCTGAAATGGCTAGAGCTTTAGCCAAGCTGTCTAGCATGATGGAAGAAATAGCTATAAGGCTTGAGAAGATCGAGTCTGGTGAGTCTCCTGGATTCAACAAGACAATGGAGAGTGTTGTTCATAGGGTAACCAATGCAAATTTCTATTTTGAGCCCATTGATAACACCAAACTGAAAGGGAAACTTCCTGAAGAGTTCTCTACCACTGACATCCCTAAATCTAAACCAACTGATAATCCAAAGTATCATTTAAGGAACTTCCGTGCAACCATGATCATCAAAACGGTTGACCCTGAACTTTTCCCAATGGTATTCCCGATGTCGTTGAACCCAATATGTCAGAATTGGTACTATTCCCTAGACCCCAAGCAAACTGAAACTTGGGAAGGCATCACTATTGCTTTCATGAAACAATATGGATCGAATGCACAAATGCAAACCTCCCTTAGAGAACTCGAGGTTCTTAAACAAGGTGAAAATGAGGGTTTTACCACTTATCTGAATAGGTGGAGAGAGAAATCAGCCCATATGGTATCAAGGCCTGCAGAAAAAGACTTGGTACGAATATTCGTTTCTAACCTCCTCCCTAAATACAAAAACCACCTCAAATACTTGGGTCTTGATAGCTTCGCAAGAGTATATGACGTGAGTATCCAGATTGAGAATGATTTGCTGAAAAATACGGAAGATAATGACCTCAATGTCATTGAAGTAGACAAATTTCCAAGCTCAATCGCTCATTAAGACATTTGGACTCGCTTAGGTCCAATAAGCACAAAAAATACACTTCTTCTCTTTTCACTTAGAAAGAGAACTCATGAAGATCGAAAACAACGAAGTTGTCTCGTCACGTGACGTAGGAGTCTAGACTTAGGATTTCATTTTCTGTTTCATCTCTCCCATTTCGCCCAGCCTAATATAGGATTTTCCATCTTATTGCATGTACTCATAGCTTTCAAGTAATAAATGAGTATTTCTTTGTTTTCTAACCTTGCACTAATGAGCATCAATGGAAATCACGATTGTCGCCTTAAAAGAAATGACTTTCTAATTCTCATGACTATTCTAATAAAGGCAATGAACAACTGTCATATATAAAAGAGGCATTCATCCCCTTCCCCGCAACGATTTCTCCAATCCTTATTATGCATAACACCCCTCTACCTTTTAACCTACCTCATAGGAAGTACACTTGACAACAATTCAATGTAAAGGGCAAGTAAAAAAGAGCACCAAAAAATAAAAATAAAAAAAGAAGTGCAAAAATATCCAATAATAAAAAAAAGAAGATAAGCCCATCAATAGCTTCGTCAACTGTACTTTCTTTTACCTTCAACCTTCAATTCTAAACCTCGAACTTCATCAAAGGCCTTGACCTCCACAACCAAAAATCTTTACACGCCAACTATTACCTTCTAACAATACATAATGCATCATCCACGCCTAATACAGCGCAAGACCAAATCTTTTTAAAGACTCGTTCAACTTTCGATCCAAGATCCGTACAAATCAACGACCCCGTACGGTGGTCTAATTTCTGAGGGTCAACTAAATTAACCATCTTTATTTTATTTCTGTATTTTTTTTATTTTTTTTATTGAAGTTACTAACATTCTATTCATGATGTAGATTGTTAACTCGTCCCTGCGACTGTAAGTATTGTATATATTACACTAACTCCCTGCATTATTTTCTTTTCTTATTTTCTATCTATTATTCATATTATATGATTGTCCTGCATGATTTTTATCACCCACATGTTATTTTTGCTAATCAAGACCTAAATAATTGTTCTAATTAATTCAGATATTTTGGACAACCTGTTAGGAACCTTGTAATATGATTGCATAATAACTTGTCACTAAATAATTAGTCTTTTTGTGTGTTTCCTGAACCAACCTAGATTAATTATTTTTAGGGTGCTTTAAAACGTTATTTGATTATTCTTTGGTATAAAATCTGTAATGAATCGATATTTAGTAGAGGCCAACAATGGGCAATATAGTTCCTGATTATGTTGTACCCTCACCCCCGAACTCAATTTTTGGTTCCTGACCATGTATGGAGTCATGACGGGGAAATCTACATTGGATAAGTCCCTAAGATGTCCCTTCCGTTTCAATATCCAATTAGGTTTATGATTCTTCCTCTAAAGAATTGTTGGCGACTTCTTTCAAAACATATTTCTTAATAAAACCTTAACAATGGGGTAGTCAAATAAACGCGCTCACGCCGCGTGTATGCATTAAAGGAATGAAAAATCCACGCCTACAATTTGGCGACTTCACTGGGGACATACCACCTTCAATCAAGAGGCGACATACCACCGCCTGGTCTACGGACCACCTTCAATCAAGAGGCGACATACCACCGCCTGGTCTGCGGACCACCTTCAATTAAGAGGCGACATACCACCGCCTGGTCTACGGACCACCTTCAATCAAGAGGCGACATACCACCGCCTGGTCTGCGGACCACCTTCAATCAAGAGGCGACATACCACCGCCTGGTCTGCGGACCACCTTCAATCAAGAGGCGACATACCACCGCCTGGTGCGGACCACCTTCAATCAAGAGGCGACATCGTCTGGTCTGCGGACCACCTTCAATCAAGAGGCGACATACCACCGCCTGGTCTGTGGACCACCTTCAATCAAGAAGCGACATACCACCGCCTGGTCTGCGGACCACCATCAATTAAGAGGCGACATACCACCGCCTGGTCTGCGGACCACCTTCAATCAAGAGGGGACATACCACCGCCTGGTCTGCGGACCACCATCAATCAAGAGGCGACATACCACCGCCAGGTCTGTGGACCATCATCAATCAAAGAGGCGACATACCAACGCCAGGTCTGCGGACCATCATTAATCAAAGAGGCGACATACCACCGCCAAATCCACAAACTATTGTCAATCGAGACAGCATAACTCTGAAAAGAGCCGGGCCGGAAATAGCTCATGCCACCTTCTTTCACACCATCTCATTTTTACATATTTACTAATATGTTTCACACATGTCTGTTCTTGAAACTTTTGCTTATTTTACAGGTACCGGCGTAAAAGAGTGATTTTGGATTGCAGAGCATCTAGAATCATTCTCCGTCCCGACACGTATACTTTGACTTTCGGTTTTACAAACCTCAGTCAAAGTGGGGGCTTCTGTAGACACATAATCGTGTCTCCCCATTTAGTACCCTATGATGACCAATACCCTGCTCCAATTGGTCCGGATCAAGGAAAGAATAAAGAACGAATCTAAAATAAAATGTTTTAAGCCCAAATTCATTTTTATTAAGTCATTTCCGAAAACCCTTTTTATAATTAGTTTTACTAAGCCCACTTCCTAAAATGTTTTAAAATAACTTTTTAAAGGCCCATGTTTTGAAAACCTTTTAAAAATAGTTTATTAAAGCCCAATTTATGAAACCCCTTTTCTAGCCCAATTTAATTAATAGAATTAATTAATTATGTTGATTAGTTTTATTAATAAAAATATCTTTTATAAAAATGATCTTTTTCCAAAGTGTTTTTATCTAACTCTTTTCTAAAATCTTTTTTAATAAAAATCTTTTAAAATCCTATTACAACTCAACTACCTAAGCCACTCTAAACCTATATATAATACACCCAACTCACAAATTCACTCGGCACAAACAATCACTGGACAACTCTCACATAACACGCACACCTTCATCCTCCCTCTATATCTCACGGCTGAATTCTAACTCATCCCTCACTAATCCTCACCATCACTATCCTTCGACCTGCCCTTAATGGTCAAATTACTAAGGAGGTTATCAACATTTTGAGCAATGAACCACTCCTTGGCAAAATTCTTAATCAACATCACAATCTTAAAGGCAGACATACCTTCTTCCTGAAAAATAACTTTACTCCTACCAAACCAACCAAACCACCAAATAAAAGAGAGTTTACAAAGATGATCCAAACTCAGAGAGGCTCTAACAGAAGATAAAACACTGCCAATATCATTAGAATAATTAACACAAGGAATCAAGGGCCAATCCCTACAAAGAGTTCAAAGCAAAGGCAACATCATGCAAAACCAAACAACCGAAAAGAACATGAAAAGAATCTTCACAATGATGGTTGCAAAGAACACATTCTTGGGGGAGAAAGACATGACTTTTTTCCAACCTAGCTTTGGTAGGGAGACCATCCAAACAAACCTTCCACAGAAAGAATTTTATTTTGGGGGGATGGGGAGATTCCATATCCATAAAAAGTTC
Organism: Beta corolliflora; assembly: GCA_947648045.1. NCBI lineage: Eukaryota > Viridiplantae > Streptophyta > Magnoliopsida > Caryophyllales > Amaranthaceae > Beta > Beta corolliflora. Next base: position 121,620 of record CANSZD010001080.1, on the reverse strand, counting down.
ATTTTATCAGGGGGCTTGAGCCCAAAACCTTGGGCAAGCTTAGCACCTGACTTAACAAAATAAATACCATAAGCAGAAAGACCCCAAACTTGCTTATCTTCAAGCTCAGCACTGGGGATGAAAGTATTCAAAATATCTAACACAATATTATCAGGAATCAGACTTTTTAATAAATCAGCGTCCCAGGAGTTGGACAAGCTAATAAAGGAGTTAACGCAAAGCTGCTCAAAACCAGAAGGAATAGGAATCACTTCCGATAAGGGGAAAGGATAAACACAGTTGTCATGCCAGAAAGCGATACTAGCCCCATTGCCAACAATCCATCTTAAACCTTTTTGAATAAAGGTCGTAAGTTAAGCAGCTTACGCCATTGCCAATACACATTACTAGAGGGGGAGTAGCTACAGATAGACTCATTCTTAAGATATTTTTTCCTAATAAGAGAAACCCACAAATTAGAAGGACCGGAGACAATCCGCCAGAGAAGCTTCATTTGAAGAGCTATATTATTGACTTGAGCTTTGCGGATACCTAAGCCACTAAAACATTTTGGTTTGCAGATTTCATCCCAACCAATAAGGTTAGCTGATTTACATTCTGGATTTTTGTTCCAAAGGAAGTTCCTTCTCACTTTATCCAGGTCCTGGAGAATCGCGTTAGGAAGAGAAAAACTTTGCATTTGAAAGCTAGCCTGAGCAGCCAAATTAGATTGAATAAGAACGACGCGACCAGCCTGGGAGAGGGAGTTAGCTTTCCATTTTGAAAGTTGCAAATGAGACTTCTCCACCAAATCACCAAATGTATTCTGTGTTACCCTATCCACAATAATAGGACAACCTAAATACTTACCCAAACAAAGATAATTATCCATGGACAAAATCTGCTGAAAAGCCAAACAGTCACTGGCAAGAATATTTTTCGTACATTGAAAAGCTGATTTGTGATAATTCATAGCTGACCAGACATGTTACAATACTTGTCTAAAACACTCTTAATCACCAGACAACTTTCGCGAGAAGCCTGTGCAAAAATCATAGTATCATCTGCAAATGTGAGAAAAGGTATTTTCATACCAGACCTACCAATCTTAACTCCTAACAACTTCTGATCTGAAGCACTTTGGAAATGCAGAGAGCGAGCAAGTAACTCTGCGCAAAGAATATACAAATAAGGTGAAAGCGGATCACCTTGTCTAATTCCCCTAGAAGGAGTAAACTTGTCCCCCAGGATACCATTTACAAGAACTGAAAAGGAAACAGTGGAAATACATTGCTCAATCCAACCAATCCACCGAGGATGGAACCCTAACTTTTGAAGCATAACTAGGATAAAGTTCCATTCTAATCTATCATAGGCCTTTTCCATATCTAATTTAATAGCCAACCACACAGAGTTACTAGATTTATTTTTAAAAGAGTGGAAAACTTCATGAGCTAGAAGAATATTATCTTGAATAATCCGTTTAGGGATAAAGGCCCCTTGGAGAGGATGAATAATTTTTCCCAAGCAAATTTTTAATCTATTAGTTAGAATTTTAGAAATTATCTTGTAAGTAGTAGAACAGAGACTAATGGGGCGAAAATGATTAGCTGTCTCAGGATTTTCTATTTTAGGGATTAACGTAATAAAAGTATGGTTTATTTCCTTTAGAAGTTTTTCCAGAATGAAAAAAGGCTTTAACAGCTTTAATAACTGAGTTACCAAACAAAGACCAATACGTACTTCTGGAAGAAAAAGGGTGGAAAGCCATCGGGGCCTGGAGTTTTATCCGGGGCCAGATCAAACACTGCCAGCTTAATTTCTTCATCCGATACGTTAATTAGATACTAATTATCCTCCATCGAAATAATAGGTTGGACAAGGTCGAAATTCTTGTCTTCATCAAACGAACATTCTATGTTCAAAACAAAACGGCGGAAAAAATCTTGGGTAATTTCTTGTTCAAATTGGATGGGATTAGTAACACAACTTCCAGAGCTTGAAATGAAAGATTTTATTTGATTCTGATTCTTTTTAATCGTAGCCGAAGCATGAAAATAGGATGTATTTGCATCGCCTTTAGACCATAAATTTTCTTTAGATTTTTGTTTCCAAAATGAGGATTGAAAAGAGAAAATGCTACTTCTTTGCAATAAATTATTTTGGGAATTTACGAGCTTCGCATTAAGAAGATCTAAGAGTAATTTCCCTTGAATAGCTTCCAAGGAATCATCTACCTCCTTAATCTGACGAAAACGATACCAGGAAACATGAACTCATTATGCTCTAGTTCTCTTCGGGACTGATGAAGCAGAATCATCCTCATTACCTTTCCTGCGCTTGGTAGAGTTGGACAAAGAGGTGGGTTCCACAGGAGAGCTTCGCTCAACACCCAAAGCCTCAATATTTTTCACTATGGAACTCTCAGAATTAATAGAGTGGAAGGAATGATCAGGTAGAGAGTGATACTCTTGAACATACTCACCATCAGCATTAAGAAGAAGAGTAGCATTCTCAACTCCAGAATCATACATAGCATGGTCAATAATCTAGGCTCCTCAGCACCAGCAAGAGGTGCAAACTGATTAACATCAAAGAACTCAGAAGGGAAAACTACCTGAAGAGGAACCGGGGAGAGAACCATAGCATGAGACTGGGGTGGAGCATGAGCAAAGGGGAGCAAGCTCACCCAAGTTGCCTTTAGGCTCAACAACAACAAAATTAGTAATCAGAGGGACATTGCTTAACTCAGGCTCATCATCAGAGCTAATATCAGAATAGTAACCAGGTACTGCAGCCATTAACATAGCCTTCCCCTTACCTTTCCCATGCACAGGCAACTTCAAGTTAACATTTTTAGAACTAGCTTTAAATGAATCTTTAAACACAATACCACCACCACCAGCTTTATTCACAAAAGAGGGACTCCTCCCAGCAAAACCAACTTTAGATGAACTATTATGCTTGGAAGAAAGAAAAGCATAATTTCTTACCACAGGCTTAAGCTTAGCCTGTACCACATTGGCTTACTGAATGGTACATGACTGAACTTGCCTAGAGGCCAGGGAGAGTAACTCAACTAGGCTCTTCTATTTAGGGCTGTTAAGTAAACATATTTTAATTTCTTTTTGGGGAGCATTCAATAAAGGACAAACCTTGATGGCATGATTCTCATCACCACAAAAAGAGCAACCGGATGAAAATTCCTCATACCAAATATTATACCCACAAACCTTACCCCCAGCCCTTTTAACCTCAGCATACTCTAACAAGGGCTCAGATATGTCCACATGCACACAAGCTCTAGCAAATCTGATCTCATTACGCAACAAAGACCTAGACTCAAGCTTAACCAAAGCACCCACATTATTCGCAGCAAGAAGATTGGCCACAGACTCAAAATTCAAGAGTTCAGTAGGGAATCTGGGTATACGAACCCAAAAGTCCACCCACTTCAACTATTCTAAATAAGGATCAAAATCTGGGCGCCAAGCTTGAACTACAAAGAGTTCACCTCGGACATGCCAAGGTCTTTCAGACCACACAAGAAAAAGATCATTAGGGTTTGCAAACCGCAATAAAATCCATTGATTCCCCATTTCTAAATATTCAGCATCTCCTTTAACGAATTTCCAGTCAGCTTTAGTTTTTGAAATTATAGTACGTAAATCAAAAGGTGCACCAAGAATCTTACCAACCAAGCAAGTCTTAGACAATTCCTCTATATCTTTATGCACTTGATCCAAATCATCCAAAACAGCCACCGCAGGAAAGGAGGCCACATTCGGAGGATCATGACACAAATTAGCCAAAGGATTAGAAACATCAGGCATAGTTCCCTCAGGCAGAGCAGAACTACCATTAACACTAGTGTTAACAGCATTTCCACCCAAGGAGGGAGAAGAAGATAAGATAGCATTTTTGTATGAAGGAAGAGACATTATTGGATAACACTGAAACACCAGAAACCAAGAACAGACAGACAAGAATAGAATAAGAGAAAGGGATAGAGAAAGTATACCAAAACGAACTACCTGAATAAGCCTTTTATAGCACCCAATCCTCGGAAGAGAAACATGTCTAAAATCCATCTCATAATTAAGAGAAAGAATTGATACTTACAATTGCATTAAATGCTGGGGATTTCTTGAGCCCAAACCCTCTGCACAACCAAAGAGTAGCACGCCAAGGGAGAATGAATGACTTAACGACAAACACATTAACCCTCTCACAACCCTCTCTCACCCTCTACAACGCATTAAATGAAGAAAGAGAGAGAACAAACTGAAAACCCCCAAAACTGAAGTGAAACCCTAGAAATTTTGGATGATTAGCAAAGGGTTGCTTTTTTAATTGAGCAAAGTACACAAAAACAGAACTTCCAACAAGCAATTTAAGGGAGGAAAGACAAATTTGTGGCTTTAAATGACAACTAACCCTATAATTGTAGGCTAGAGTTAGCTCATCATTGAAGAAAAGCATAATTACATTTGTTGCGAAGAGCCACAAAGTAATTATCCCAAACTGGCACGTATTTAACCAACTACCAGTTATATTAGAATGAGAATAATTCAATTTGAGAACAATATTTGCCAATCTTAAAAACGAATTTGAGGATTTTTGGAGCGAGATGGGAAGCTGAAGAGCTAGGGTTTCATCGGGGAATTTAGGGAATTTGGGGGGGGTTTCTCCTAACTTTCTTTCTCTTTATCTTTCTAACTTTCTCTCTCATCTTTTTATACAAGATTACCAATTATTATTATTATTATTATTATTATTATTATTATTATTATTATTATTATTATTATTATTATTATTATTATTATTATTATTATTATTATTATTATTATTATTGTTGTTGTTGTTATTATTACTTTATAAGATTACTATTACTATTAAATACTACTATTTACTAGTACTTGTTCAAAAGAATGATTATCATTGTCGTTGTTGCACTTATTAATTATTAATATTGGTAATTATTATTAATGTCGTTGCTATTATTATAAATGTCATTGATATTACTATTTTAAGCTATTTGTGTTCAAGAAGAAGAATGTTCTTTTCGCATTGATGTTCTTTTTTATATTTGCTCTAATTAACAATTTTGATATGCGATGTTTTTCTTGATGTTGTACATGTAAAGAAGTCATTGATATCACTATTTTAAGTTATTTGTGTTCAAGAAGAAGAATGTTCTTTTCGCATTTGTACATGTTCTTTTTTATATTTATTCTAATTAACAATCTTGATATGCGATGTTCTTTTCTATGTTGTACATGTAAATAATATATGACAATATGTTTATTTATTTTTTAACAATTTTGGCAGAATAATATAAAGTATATGTTACTAGTTTATATAAAACATGAGTAGCATGGGATAACCTAATGGTGTTGGCATCACCTCTACCATACAAGGGATTTCAACTTATCTTTAAAAACAAAGTTTATATAGAACAGGACAACGATATAAGAAGAATATTTTACAATTTTGTTCAAGATCATATGATTATATATATTTATAGATTTATTTATAATAAAAAAAGAACAATTGATTGATATAACAAAGAACATATTGGTAGTTAAATCCAAACATGTCATCAATATAAAAATAACATCTATCTTTTATTTTTAGAATGTGTTTTTTAAATAGTTTTTGTATGCTCTTTCAATATATGTTCTTTTTTTTTTATTATCATTATATGTTCTTTTCATTACAACCTAAACTCTTATTATAAACAAACCTTAGACATGAACAATATGTTCTTTTATTATTATTATTATTATTATTATTATTATTATTATTATTATTATTATTATTATTATTATTATTATTATTATTATTATTATTATTATTATTATTATTATTATTATTATTATTATTATTATTATTATAATAATAATAATAATAATAATAATTATTATTATTATTATTGTTATTATTATTATCATTATATGTTCTTTGCATTACAACCTGAATTCTTATTATAAGCGGACCTTAAACATGAACAATATGTTTTTTTACCTAAAATATGTGTTCTTTTATCTTTAATTGTATGTTTATACTATATGTTCTTAAAAAAAACTAATTATGCTATTATTATTATTATGATTATTATTATTATTATTATTATTATTATTATTATTATTTATTATTTATTATTTATTATTATTATTATTGTTATTATTATTATTATTATTATTATTATTATTATTATTATTATTATTATTATTATTATTATTATTATTATTATTATTATTATTATTATTATTATTACTACGATCATCATCATCATCATCATCATCATTATTGTTGTTGTTGTTGTTGTTGTTGTTGTTGTTGTTGTTGTTGTTGTTGTTGTTGTTGTTGTTGTTGTTGTTGTTGTTGTTGTTGTTGATGTTGTTGTTGTTGTTGTTGTTGTTGTTGTTGTTGTTGTTGTTGATTATTATTATTATTATTATTATTATTATTATTATTATTATTATTATTATTATTATTATTATTATTATTATTATTATTATTATTATTATTATTATTATTATTATTATTACTTTATAAGATTACTATTACTACTAATACTACTATTTACTAGTAAATTTGTTCAAAAAGATTATTATTATTGTCGTTGTTGCACTTATTAATTATTAATATTGGTAATTATTATTAATGTCGTTGCTATTATTATAATTGTCATTGATATTACTATTTTAAGCTATTTATGTTCAAGAAGAAGAATGTTCTTTTCGCATTTGTACATGTTCTTTTTTATATTTGTTCAAATTAATAATTTTGATATGCGATTTTCTTTTTGATGTTGTACATGTAAAGAAGTCATTGATATCACTATTTTAAGTTATTTGTGTTCAAGAAGAAGAATGTTCTTTTCGCATTTGTACATGTTCTTTATTATATTTATTCTAATTAACAATCTTGATATGCGATGTTCTTTTTGATGTTGTACATGTAAAGAATATATGACAATATGTTTATTTTTTTTCTTAACAATTTTGGCAGAATAATATAAAGTATATGTTACTAGTTTATACAAAACATGAGTAGCATGGGATAACCTAATGGTGTTGGCATCACCTCTACCCTACAAGGGATTGTGACTTATCTTTAAAAATAAAGTTTATATAGAACAGGACAACGATATAAGAAGAATATTTAACAATTTTATTCAAAATCATATAATTATATATATTTATAGATTTATTTATAATAAAAAAGAACAATTAATTGATATAACAAAGAACATGTTGTTAGTTAAATCCAAATATGTCATCCTTAATCCTTAATCCTTAATCCTTAATCCTTATCCTTAATCCTTAATCCTTAATCCTTAACCTTTTAAAAGTTAGAAGTTCAGCTACTGTTCAAAGGAACAGTGTTCTAAGTCACAAAATGGTGCAAAGCACTGTTCATAAGCGGTCCACGTGCTGTACACGTGATAGCAAGCTTTGGCCTTCCCATGCGGGTTCCACGTGACGCTGGGCAAGTTTTTCTTTCCAGTGCTTATGTGTCACTTTCCAACGCACCCTTAGGCCTTATCTCTCCTCCTCTTCCTCTTTCCTTTTTCCTTTTTCCCGCTTCAACGGCCGCCACTGACAAAACTCCGAACAATTTATGTCTCTTTTCGCCTTTTTTTAAAACCTCAGCACCTTCTCCTTCAGTGGCGGTTGTCTTTTGCTGCTGCCCTTTTCTTTGCCTGTGCAGCCTTCGAGATGCAGCTCCGGGAGGGGTGGTTGCACGTCCTACACTGCCGGCGACTAATTCAGGTGGAACAAAGGCAATCGCAATTCCTAATCCAGTAAATTGTTTGGAATTGGCTTCAATGGTAAGTTTACTATTGCTAATTGTTCAATTTAGGTTTGCAATTTTCAAATTGCCGTGAACTTGCCCGCGAAACCAACAATGCAAACAGTCAAACCCCTAAATAATCATCAATCATCAAATCCCTAAATATTTCCAATAGAATAATCTAAATCATAATTAAGGCATTAGAACTTGCATTTTAAAGGGCCCTAAAATTGGTTGATTATCTTAAATTAGGGCCATTAGTACAGATACACGTTGTCTGCTGGAATTAGGGGAATGTCCATCAAATTTCAGGCTTGTAATGAGTGATCCAGTTGTATCCTAAGTTTGGGAAGTACAGTTACTGTTTTTGGGTAACTAAGAGTTACATTCAAACCAGAATTGGAGCTCACTCATCATATTTAATAATCTTTAAGGTACACTACTCTTTGAATTAAATATTGAATTCAGTGGTCCTTCTCTATAGTACACCCCCTTTCGTTTTAGGGTTTCAAAGTGTCTCCCACACAAACCCTTACTATAAATACCAAATACTAAACATTAGATATATTGTGCCTCTTAGCTCATGTTGTTGAATCTGGTAGGTTCTTGTTCCATTTTTTTTTTGTGCGCTTAAAGTGAATAGTTTGTGTTAAATTCGTGGTTTTACACTTTTAATCATCAATCAATACACAGACAATTTGAACTTGCCACAAACTAATTGATAAACGAATTCCTAAGCTTATGACAGCCACATTTGTACAGTCCAAATCTAAAGACCCATTTATGGATTTTCATGTAAGCAGACAAAAGAGAAGGAAATTAAAATGTGATGCAACTGACTATTCTCAGCTTGAAGTGTGTGTTTTCCCTTAATACTTTACATGTTCTTCAATGGTTCTCAGTTTATATTTAAGAAGAATTGTTACAATCACTAACTGTTTGGGTAGTTAGATGCATAAGCAATTTTAACAACTGTTGAACATGTATAAAATTCCTAAATGCTTTGCTTGTTACCTGCATAGCCTTAGGAGTAACTCCTATGAACTACTTGTCCAAGAGTGGTTAGCTTCAGTTTAGGGAGGTCTGGCAATGGTGCTTGCCCTAAGTTAAATTTGAAATCAAAGTCTCTGTTAACATTTGGGATTCCAACAGTCCCTGTGCCCTCTGTATCCACTGTTTAGGAGTCTTACCAGTAGTTTTCTTGCCTTTTTCGGGGGGTGGGTGAATTGCATGGGTTCTTAGGCTAATAACTACATTGCCTAGATTGTTAGCTCTGTATGTATCTGGTCTTTTCTCTCTATTTGTCTGCGGTTCTGATTTTCTGCTTAAAACTTCCCTGCAGGATTGCACACATCTCTGATAATTCAGTTCAAATCGGTTTGGAAGGCATTCCCCGGTAAGGCAGTAGATTGAAATATTGATTAAAATGGTAACCAGATAGTTTTTGCAGCTTTTATTCTATTTTAGTCATGTCTCATGTCTTTGTCTTGTGGCTCTGTTTTTGCGTACTCATGTCAGAAACTGCACAACTGTAGAGAGAGAGAGATATGGCAGTAAATAAATAGAGGAGCGTAGGATTTGGGTGATTCATTCAGAAAAATCGAGAGTAATCTTCTTACTGTATGGGAGAGTTCTGGGCTTCCAGCCTCTTTAGAGCTGCAAAAACTATCTGGTTACCATTTTAATCAATATTTCAATCTACTGCCTTATCGGGGAATGCCTTCCAAACCGATTTGAACTGAATTATCAGAGATGTGTGCAATCCTGCAGGGAAGTTTTAAGCAGAAAATCAGAACCGCAGACAAATAGAGAGAAAAGACCAGATACATACAGAGCTAACAATCTAGGCAATGTAGTTATTAGTAATATACTTCTCATCCTTCGATGTGTTGGTTGATATTTTGGGTAGGAATCCTTCTTAATCTATCAGTTCCAGTTTTATATGACAAATATCATAACCCAATTGATCATAACCTACATGTAGCATGGAGAATTATCGAAGCAGATTATAGAAAGCTTAATGCAATTGTTTTGAGAAAGGTCTCAGTCTCCTTGTACAAGAAGGAGAAGAGTCAGTACTCAGTAGGATGATTCGGCAATCTTCTCTTGCTTCTCCCAAATTCTACTTACCTTTCCCGTTTGTTCATTGCTTGCTTTACATGTTATAGCTTTTGAATTATGGAAAGTGCACCTTAAGTTCTCTGCTTGTTTGGCTGGTATCTCTTGGGTTTAGGTTAAAGTTTTTGTGGCCTTTTAAATTTAGAATAGATCATGCTCTGTATTGAAGTTCCTAATGATGTTAGTTGAATCGAGTGACTTATTTTGTAAGCATAACAGCAGTATTAAAGCATTGAAATAAGTAGATTTAGTTAGGTAATTGAAATAAGTAGATTTAGTTAGGTAATTGAAATAGCTTACAGATATACATCGACATCCTGTTGAAGTATACCTTCCAGGTTTGCTATAATTAATTATGCTGTCAATTTTCTGAATCGCACGAATTTGCACTCTTTACTTCTCTTTTCCCTCTTTTTCCCTAATACTCTACTACTCCATAGTTGTGCTACACGCAATTATGTCTTATACTCTTATTGAAGAAGTTGTGCATTTAAAAGGAAATTGTTATTTCCTTTTGAGGTGATTATTATCTGTCTACCTTTGTGAGTTAAGAGATTATGGTATAGGAATAAAAATTAACATGGTAATGATTTTTTCCCATAATTCTGTCGCCATGTCATCAAAATTCTAATTTATGGCTTAAGGTACGAGTTAAGTGTGGACTCTGGATGAATTTAGTGCTTATGTGTTCCTGTCTTATCACATATAGTATGATAGTATGGTGGATAATTTTGAGCTAATGATACTGCTTACCTGCTCTAGAGGATGGATAGGATAACTTTCCTTTAGAATGAACACTTCTTTCCTTGCTCTAAATTATTCTATCAACTTATAAGGTGTGACTTTCCATTGTCATTATGACTTTCTTTTGACTATTGTTTATATTATCTTGAAATCTCTCCCATATTTTGCTTTCTGAACTCATGTTAAAAAAGCAGATGCCTGAATTGATCGTATTATTTCTGTTGGTATTTTGATTTCATGCTGACTACTGTGGGAAGCTATAAAAGGGCAATTATTTCTTTGTAATTCTTAATGTGAAGTGCTGCATTTTTTTGATGAAAGGAGAATGATGTCCTAGATTGCCTTTTACAGCCAATCTATTGATTATTAGCAGCATATGTGATGCTTTAGTCTGTAAAAACTTCTTTTGTTGATTAAACTGGTGAAAGGAGAATGATGTCTAAGATTGCCTTTTACAGACAATTTGAACTTGACATGAATTAATCTCTAAAGAAACTTACAAAGACTACTACAAACAAACATTTACACAAAAAACTAACTTGACACATATGGACTATCATTCAAAAGGGAAGATTACAACAAAAAATGCTATCGAATGTAACTTGCTCTAGATTTTCAGCTTCACTTTGTGTTCAGCAAATTCTTGGAAACGCATGCTGTTTTGTCTTTTAATTCCAAGCTTGATACATGAATTGCCTTGATATCCTATATGCTCTGAAAATGGTAGCTATGCCCTCTAATTCGGTGTTCAGTGATACAGAAACCATGGCCTTGCATTCCATGCAGAGTAGCATTTTACAAACAGTACCTTTGGTCATGGTTGTTATGGTGCACACACTGTGGCTTGAAACCTGGTTCTTAGAAACAAGTCTTCTGCCCTGTAAGTCCATGCTTAAAGCCTGTGAGACTTTATTTAAGGAGGCTAATACTAATGATGGATTACAGTCTAAATGAAAATGACATTCTCTAACAACATTGCTATTTATGTTGTGCTAGATCTAGACATAACTTAAATTTGTTTGGCATGCCTTGTAACCTTTGTAATTCATGCTTAGGAGCCTCGATAATTGTGTTTGTTCGCTTTTTTGCTGAATTGAATGGAATATTAGGTTGCACTTTTGCCCCCTTGGTTGTTAACTATGTACATCTATTAGATAGTTGTAAATTCTATGGCTTTGCAAAACTGACTATCTCTTGCCTTTCCTGTAGGAATTTCCTTGACTCTCCATCAACCAGATTTAATCAGTTTACAAGGCAACACCTGGTATAGCTGGTATTCCATGTTTCCGCTATCAAGTATGCATATATATTTATCATCGTTTTCAAAAAGTGTTGGTTGTTTTCATATGTTCCTGATTTTAAGGGTCTTGCTGCTGTAATTTCGTTCTTTTTTTTTTGCTGGCTGCCATGGTTGAAAAGAAGAAACAATTTCTTAATTTCTTAATTAAAGTGAGCGTGCAGGAAGCTAGACTAGCCAAGGAGAAAATGCATGGGAGGTTGGCTTGTGGACGATCTTTGGTTGTACGCCTTGCTAGCCAGAAATCTGATGCTGAAATGGCATGGAATTCATCTATTAACCAAGGGTGGTTGAGTTGTGAGCTGTTCAACTCATTCAGGCAGTGCTTCTGCATCTCGACAAATGAGTCGAAGTGCAAAAATAGCCCGCTATATAGAACAAATTGAAGGCATTGGAAGAAGATGGCAGCAGATCAAAGCAGAAGCAGGTCAAGCACCTATCATCTTGGTTCATAAAATTCAGTTGCTTTTCTTTGTCATCCATCTGTTAGGTAGAGCGATGTCAAAAATTATGTGTTCGGTTGGTGGCTACAACAGTATTCTTCACCTTTCTATTAGTTTGGGTGAATACACAATTCGTTTGGTCTTTTGTTACTTGCACTTGTATGGCAAGTTCATATAATTTGCATGTAAAAATTCAAATGAGAATGATGTGTTGTTAGATAGAAGTTAGATTGTTTATAAAACTTATTTTAACAAAATCTGAAAGGTAGTCATTTTAAAATTACATATTGCACGTTACTACTCTATTTTTCACTTATCTAAATTCTTGATAAACATGAACGACTTGTGATTAGAGTGATACTTCTGTTATTTTCCCCTTCGACGACATGAACGATATATGATATGAGGCTTGATGGACATGTTGAATCCTAGGTGCGCTGAAATCTTAGTATATAAATACTCTCTTTCATTATAGTCTAATTATATAGGTTCGTTAAAATCTTACTATATACTTAGCTTATGAGTGAATAAAGGACAAAGGGGAGGAGGGAGGGGAGGATGCAGACCACGTAGGAGGACACTTTCTGAGGTGAGAAGGGGATATAGGAGGAGAATTAACCTTACTAAATACTTTCTCTTCATCTTAGTCTAATTATATAGTTTCGTTGAAGTCTTACCATTTACTTAGCTTATGAGTGAAAATAAAGGACATAGGAGGAAGGAGCTAGAAGGGGAGGAAAGGAGAGAGTGAGAGGATGGATGGACCAAGTAGGAAGCGACTTTCTAATATGAAGAGGGTATATAGGAGGGTAATTAGCCTTACTAAATACTTCTCTTTCATCTTAGTCTAATCATATAGGTTTGCTGAAATCTTACTATTTAGTATATACAAGAGGATAATGGATGGACCAAGTAGGAGGGGACTTTCTAATGTGAAAAGCGTATATAGGAGGGGATTTTCCAATGTCAAGAGGGTATATAGGATGGTAATTATCCTTACTAAATACTTTTTGTTTCATCTTAGTCTAATAATATGGGCTTGCTGAAATCTTAATATTTAGTATTTACAAGAGGATGGATGGACCAAGTAGGAGGGGACTTTCTAATGTGAAAAGGATATATAGGAGGGGATTTTCTAATGTCAAGAGGGTATATAGGAGGGTAATTATCCTTACTAAATACTTTCTGTTTCATCTTAGTCTAATTATATGTGCTCATTGAAATCTTATTATCTACTTATGAGTGAAAAAAGGACAAGGGGAAGAGGGTAGAAGTGGAGGGGAGGAGAGAACGAGAGGATGGATGCCTAAATCCATTTTATGGGCTTAATCCTCTTGACATTCTATTATAAATTAAAACTTATAGACTATTTTCTATCCCAGGGTATATTTGATATTGACACCATTTTCAACAAGTTAAGAACGATATACTATTACATCCAGATCGTTCCTGCTACCTCATTGTCGAGAAATGGAATGCTGAGATAGGTGCCCAAATCCATTTTGTGGGCTTAATCCATGTTTTCCCACAAGTCACGTATATATTGCTCCTAATTTGTCATAATATTTGATCTAATTAGTAGAATCCTTTCTCATGCTAATCTTAAATATATCATAGATTCTAAACCCTTGTACATTTACATTTACTTGCTAGGCCTTTACCACCATCTTAAAGAAAATGATGGCAAAAAGCTTTTATATCCAAATCACGCCAACTGCATCAATTTCCAGAAATAGGGTCCTACAGTGGAAGCTTATAACCATCTTGTGTGAATAGGCTAAAGCTCCATTTTAAAAGCACTTTAGAGACATGTGAAATAACTACAAGTTAGCAACAAGTTTTGCGCCTAAGCAATTTCATCCTCCCCAACGGAAATTGGGATCTTCAAAAACTATCTGCCCTTTTGCCCAAACATATCGTCAAGATTATAAAAGGAATTCCACTTCCGATGAACCACCTCCCTGACGAACCCGTTTGGGGGCTTTCCTCTTCAGGAGAGTTCACAGTCAAATCAGCCAATTGGCTAGCCCATAAAGTTCCTCTTCAACAAGCCAAATGGGAATATAGATGGATCTGGAAGCTACAAATTCCCCCGAAGCTACAGATTTTCCAATAACAAATTTGTCATTACAGCCTCAGAGTTCGCCAAATTCTAGCTAAACGAAAAATCATCCCTTTTAATCACTGCAGCTTCTGCAATATAGCAGAAGAGTCTCTAGACCACTTGTTTCTTTTGTGTCAATGTCTTAAACCCTTGTGGGAGTTACAAGAGGTCAGAGATTGGCTACCCCATACTCTAAATGCCACCCCCTTGCTCACCACTCTCTCCACTCTTCGGCCGAAATAGACTCAAATTGTAAAATTCATTTTCATTATCTGGAGCATTTGGAAAGAAAAAAACGATGTCATTTTCAATAACGTCACCCTTAATGTTCATAGAATCCTACACAAGGCCAAATTCCTCCACAAAGAATGGACCCTAAGGGAGACAGTTCACAACTGTTTCTCCAATGGGTCTCCGTTTTCACCACCACATCCAAATCACTCCACCACCACACATCATCACAACAACTCCATCCTCGTCGCCTGGGAGCCTCCCCCTCCACAATCTTACAAACTCAACTTCGACGGTTCGGTTCGTGGCAACTCTGCAGCAGCAGACATTATTATCCGGGATTCAGCTGCAGACCTCCTCACAACCTCAGCAATTAATCTTGGCTCCTCCTCGGTCTTCATTGCTGAAGCTACAGCTCTTCATCAGGGTATTATCCTAGCCCTCCAAAATCATATTCACCACATCTTCATCGAGGGCGATAATCTTATGGTCATCAACGCAGTAAAAGGCATCTGGTCCCCCCGACAGATCTCCAACATCATTCGAGACATCCACTACCTTCTCAATGATTTTCAGTCATGGGATATACGTCATGTTTTTCGGGAAGCAAACAAGGCAACAGATTGGATAGCTAATGTTGGTCATTTAGTAGATAGTCATTTCTCTATAGTAGATTGTACTTCTTCTGCTCTCCATAATATCATTGTAACTGATAAGGTAGGAGTTCCCCTCTTGCGGAGGGTCTCCTAACCTTTTTTCTTCTTACCTTATAAAAAAAATTTAGTATGGGAGTATGAATAAATTGTGTATGTACACCTTGCTTTTGCGCTTTACCCCATACACCCCAAACAACAAGTGCAAGCACCAACTGTTTTGGAACAATTACTTCACAACCATCTTGCTAATTAAATCCAACGTAATTCAAATATCGCAAGTACGCTATCTTGGGGTGCAACGCGCGTAGGCGCGCCCGGTGCAACAACTAGTCAATATAAAAATATAGAATGTGTTTTTTAAAAAGGTTTTGTATGCTCTTTCAATATATGTTCTTTTTTTATTATCATTATATGTTCTTTTCATTACAACTTAAACTCTTATTATAAACAGACCTTAGACATGAACAATATGTTCTTTTATTATTATTATTATTATTATATTATTATTATTATTATTATTATTATTATTATTATTATTATTATTATTATTATTATTATTATTATTATTATTATTATTATTATTATTATTATTATTATTATTATTATTATTATCATTATATGTTCTTTTCATTACAACCTGAATTCTTATTATAAGCGGACCGTAAACATGAACAATATGTTCTTTTTACCTAAAATATGTGTTCTTTTATTTTTAATTGTATGTTCATACTATGTGTTCTTTAAAAAAAAACTAATTATGCTATTATTATTATTATTATTATTTATTATTATTATTATTATTATTATTATTATTATTATTATTATTATTATTATTATTATTATTATTATTATTATTATTATTATTATTATTATTATTATTATTATTATTATTATTATTATTATTATTATTATTATTATTGTCATCATCATCATCATTATTATTATTACGGTTTTTTCACCATATATACCCCTGACAAATTTTTTTTTGCACCATATACCCTTTCGAGTTTCCAAATTCACCATATACCCTCGACGTTTTAAAAAATACACCAACCTACCCTTATGACTAACGGAAGTCTAACACCGTTAGTCATTAACCTATAATCCCCCCTTTAACCCTAATTAACTAACCTAAACTAAATCTAACTCTAACCCTAACCCTAATCTAATACCCTAACCCTAACCCTAGCCACCCACCCACCACTCCTCCCCCTACCCCACCCATTTCCCCCATCACCTGCAGCCCCACTCCTCCACCCCCTCCCATGCATTCGCGCAAACTCCCTCCCCTCCCCTCCCCTTCCCCCGCAATCGCCGCGCCCCTCCTCCCCTCCCCCCGCGCCGCCGCGCATCCCCACCGTAGGGTGGGTTTCGGGAGTACGCGACCGCAGGGGGGGGGGGTGCGCGACGGTTGCGAAGGGGAGGGGAGGGAGGGGAGGGGGGCTACGCGACTGGCAGAGGGGAGGGGAGGGGGGCCGCACGACCGCGGGGAAGGGGGGGCTGCGCGGCGGCGGGGAAGGGGAGGGTGGGGGTCTGCGGGGAGGGGGGGGGGGGGGACGGGGGCTTCGGGGGTGGTGGGGCAATGGGGTGAAGGGGGTAAGGGGGGGGGGGAGGGGTGGTGGTTGGGTGGTTAGGGTTAGGGTTAGGGTATTAGATTAGGGGTTAGGGTTAGGGTTTGACTTAGGTTTAGGTTAGTTAATTAGGGTTAGGGGGGATTAGGGCTTAATGACTAACGAAAGTCTAACACCGTTAGTCAAAAGGGTAGTTTGATGTATTTTTTTAAAAGTGGGGGGTATATGGTGAATTTCAAAATTTGAAAGGGTATATGGTGCAAAAAAAAATTGTCAGGGGTATATGGTGAAAAAACCGTTATTATTATTATTAAAAGTTGTGCATAGTAATAAAATGATAGTAATAGTAATACTAGTTGTAACACCCCATAATTTTCACCCTTTATTTTTGGCGTTTGTTTACATTAAAATGATATTTTTCGTAAAAATAAAATAATTTATGATTAAAACTTTTTTTAACGTGTTTTGAAAATGTGTGTGTATATATATATATATTTTATATATGCTGTGATATATTTATATGTATTTATTTTAAGTTGTTAGTTAATTATGAAAAATTGACAAGAATAATCCAAACTATTACCGTTCCGCTCAAAATAATCCCAACTATGAGTTATTCTAGAATAATCCAAACTATTGGGAGTACTTTCTCAAAATAATCCAAACTTTTAATTATCCTATATATAATAGACCCAAAAGGGATCATTGAAGGCAAAAAAATAAAAGTTTGGATTATTTTGGGAAGGTACCCCAAATAGTTTGGATTATTCCAGAATAACCCAAAGTTGGGATTATTTTGAGCGGACCGGTCATAGTTGGGATTATTTCTGTCAATTTTTCCTTATTTTAAAGGTTATATTAGTTTCGTTATTTATTTAGGCGTTTAGGATGCGGTTTTGTGGCGTAGCGTTTTTGTAACGTTGTTGGACGGACTTGAGTGATGAAATGGTACATCACGTGTGGCGTGTTATACTGGCCGAAAATCAGCAAATTTGGAGAGAAGGATGAAGAGTTTGGTGCATGTTAAGTAAACCTTTGATCTCTTTGTAACCCCCCATTAATCTATCATTAACACTCTCTTAAACCCTTTATTTTTCCTTGCCAAATTTTTTTGATTTTTAATCAGACAAATTCAACATCATTCTCCATTAAGCCTCGTCATTTTCAAAGAAAAGAGAGAAGAGGAAGAGAAGTGAAAAAGAGGAGAAAAGTTCATCCCGGTTTTTTCCTGTCACACCTTCACGAAAATGACCATAACCGGAGATCTAACCGTTGGATCGTCCTGAAATTTGGACATTACGTTGAGGATATCTTGTCTTAACTTTGACTAGAGTGATTGTGAATCCGAGCTTTAGTTCGCCGGGAATCATGGTCGGAACAGAACAACATGAAATGAGATTTTTCAATATTCAAGAAGAAAACGCCTAGTGACTTGTTGCTACAATTATCGTTCGTGGAGGAATTGGATTACACGCATATTTTTTGAATCTCTTTAGACTCAGCTCTCCTCCCGACGATCCAGGTAACTAGTAGTTATCTTAGAACGCTAGAGATTAGAGTATATTTCGGTAGTAGATTATTACGTCAGGAATTGTTTTAGAAAATTTATGTGAGTGTTCATCATGTATGTTGTGAGTATGTTATGTGCAGAAAATAATTTTTAATTGACTTTTTCCTATTTTAGTAATTTAATTGATAATTCGTGGGTTTATGGCTTATTTATAAAATAATTAGTGAACGAGTTTTATAATTGTCGAAAATATTTTTCATGAAGCAGGTTATGTGTGTAGTATGCTTTTTATGAGTTAGAATAATTTTTGTCTACTGTTTACGAGTTTAATTAATTGAATTCTCTATTTTTGCATTTTCGTGATTGTTGGTATTTAATTCGTGAATATTATATTTAAGGCCTAAAAATCTGTTTATTTACATAATACGTATTACCATGGGTTTTTGCATGTTATGTGAATTTTTGGTAATTTTTGTGCATCTATTTCTAATTTTAAGTATTTTATTGGCTTTATTGAGTAATCTGGAAATTATTGTTTAAAATTACTTTTGAGGTCCGAAAATTAGAAATAAATTTTTTACTGTGTCAGTATAGTCATGATGGGTGTATGTCAATTTTTGTGAGAATTTACGGTTCTGTTATATTTGTTAAATAATTTTTATTGTGATTTTATTAGTCATTTGAGTTTATTCTTTTTAATTATTAAGAGATTAATAATCAGGATTAAAATGAAACTCTTTGCATTCTTTGAAGGCTGACGGTTTTTACGTTACAGTTGTTATGATTAAGTGTTGTTATTTTTACTTTTAGTTAGAGTAAGAATGATTAATTGTATACGTTTTGTTGAATTAACGAGTTTTGGGTTAATTAGTAATGTTAATCGGTGGCGTCAGACGCATACAGATGCGTCAGACGCAGGGTGGTTTGTGCGCTAGACGCACAGGTTGGCTCTGAGCGCAAGCTCATGCGCCGAGTGCACAGTTTTGTGTTGCATAATTTTCGTATGTGCTTGTACGTATGCTTTACATGGAGTTGGTGCTGTAAAACTCTTTTTATATCATTATTTGTGCTTAAATGTGTACAAAGTATTTGTTGTTTAAAGTATTTGTTGTAAATTTGTAAGTTTACTTCTTTGAGGAATTTTGAAGAGATATCTATTGATGAATTGTGGGTATAAGGTCGGGTGGCATCCCTTTGATGAATATTTTTGAGATGAATGATACTTTTATGATATTTATGATTTTATTTTGAGATAAGAACATCCGGTGGAATAGATGTAGTCCCCAAAGAAGAACACGCCAACCACCTGGTTTGCGAATTAGGGGTAAACCTGGGTTAATTGTTGTCGTCCGAGAGGTCAGGGAGTTCTGCGTGTTCTACCCTGCATCAGGAGTTTGGCCATTCTTAGACACAGGCAGTGGGGAATGTAAGCCCATAGACTGACCTGGAGATTGCGATCTGACAAACCTTAGAAAGTGAATTGCGATTCACTGGCGTTCGGTTTCTGACTCAATAACTTATTTTACCTATACTTTTATTCTTATTTAAATACTCTTGAGATGATTTATTTATTCTACCATATTAACTTGTTATTTATTTTTCATTTGTACTACTTGTGAGCTATATGGATGTGGTTCCATATTGTAGTAACTTGACTTTATTCTTTCCTTTCTTACTAATCTATGTCTGGAATAGACTTTGATTTCTTTTGTTCTGGGAGAACTGCTAGTTACTCCCCACTGATTGTGGATATTTGTTATATATTTTGCAGGTTATGTTGATGGAAATCTTCTTTGGTTTTGGGCTCGGGTTGAGATGTGAGCATTGAAATGTTAGATGTTTTAGGCCTAGACTTTTAATTAGTTTAAGAGTCAGTTTTCTCTTTTGGATATTAATCTAATTAATTTAATTTATTTATACTATTTATTTATGTTGGTTTTATCACTTAGTTATTTAAACGCATTTCTTGTAGTAGTGACATTCCCAGAAGACGATGTTTCCGCAATCGTCCTATAATACTATTATTATTTCTTTCTTTTCTGCTTTGAAATTCTGGGGTGTTACACTAGTAATGAAATACAAAGTAATAATAATATTAGTAATAATATATTTTATAAAAGATAAGTTCAGATCAGATCAGATCAGATACGTCCAGATCAGATCAGAAAAGAAAAAAATAAGTTCAGATCAGATCAGATAAGTTCAGATCAGATCAGTGAAAAATAAGGTGAACTAAACATAGCCTAAGTGCTTGATTGGTTCACATTGTTTAACATAGGAAGTTAGAATTCCTAGGAATTGACTTACTAGTTTTTAAAGCACGTGCAATGCGAGGGAGAGGTGGTAGCTTAGTGGGATACCACCCCGAATTTCAGGGCATTACCAGGATTCAAATCTTCATCCCCTCATACCCAGCCTCTGAGCTGGTATGCCCTGCAGGCTAGTAGCCTAGCAGGGGTTGGTCTTCGGACCAATTATCTTTCCTAATAAAAAAAAAGCACGTGCGATGCACAGATTATTTTTGTATGTGGTAATAATATATTCATAAGTCATTAAGTGTGATAATAAATAAGATATTTTAAATATTTCCTCAATTTTATTTTATTATATACACTTTAGTTTTTGTGATTTATTTGGGACGAAAAAAAGCTTAGTACCTAAGAACTTCCAATTTGTCTTCCAAAAATAACTAATAAAGTTAGTATCCCTTACAATAGTTTTAGGGACCCCAGTCCCCATGTAAACAAATAATTTCGTTGAAGTACAAATCTGCCATCTTAGAAGCATCATCCGTTTTATGACAAGGAATGAAGTATAGGGGCGGATCTAGGATTTTAATTATGGGGCCACCTAAATAATCGACTTAATATCAATATATCATGCATAAATTCAAAGAAAACTCAGAATTACATAAAATTAACCACATTTTTTTTATCTGTATCACAACCTAACAAAATTGTTCATTCGGGGATTGAGTTGCGGGATTTGAATTAACTCTAACTTCTGTATCATCTCTTTTATTTCCTGGATTATTATCAGTTTCTTGAGTTGACGGGTTATTAATTGGCGGAGAAAGTTTTGTTTGAGATCAATGAGGATTTGGCGCAGAGGGGTCTTTAGAAAAGAAGCTAGCAATATCTCTTTGGTTTGTTATCTTCATTATGAAATTCATTTTTTAACTTTAATTAGATCATAATTTATCAACCACTTCTAATAACAACAAGACAATAATATAAAATCACAATCAAAATCATATAATTAAATCAACATCCTTCATATGTATTCATTGATGATCTTATTTGCAATTTATCTGAAATTATTTAGTTTAGTACCAAATTGAATATTTGATTCATATTTTACAAATCACAATAAGACAAATTTATAATCAAATAAAAATGTATAAACAATATGTTTATATAGAACTTCAATTAATTAAGAAAACAAATTACAAATTTGAAACAAAGACAAATAAGCAAATTGATTTTAAAAAAGAACGGAAATTCTGAGAAAAGAAGCGTACTAAACTCACTGTCGTCTGGCGTCTGCTCTATTGTCTTCGAGTTGCCGCGTTAGTCTACAGTCCCCTATGAAGCCTTGACACACTGGCGCCTATTGTGTTTTCCTCTCCAAGTCTCTAGAATTTATTTTTTTAGTTTTTTAGGTTTTAATGTTTTGGGAATGTGAGTATGACCGAGAGACTATTATTTAGATACCCGTAGTAAACTAGTAGTACACTGTACACTGCTAACTGAACCGAGTTACATGTTTTTTTTTTGTTTTTTTCTTCAAAACTAATTTTTTTTAAAATAATGGGGGGCACGTGCCACACAGGACCCCCTGTGGGTCCACCCCTGATGAAGTGAGCCATCTTGGAAAACCTATCAATATCCACTATGATGGAATCTTTGCCTCTTTGTGCCCTAAGCAATCCTACAATGAAATCCATAGCAACATCATCCCAAGGAAATACCGGTACAGGTAATGGAGTATATAAACCTTGGTGAAATGTACTCTTTATCTTTTGACAAGTAGCACATCTAGCAATCACCCTTTGAACATCTCCTTGCATCTTTGGCCAGTAAAAGTCCTTGGAGTATAACCAAAGTCTTGCATATTTCAAAAGTGTCCAGCAAGACCACCACCATGAGTTTCTCTAACAAAAAAGCTTAGGAATAGAACATGAAAGGATGCGCAATCTAGTTCCTTTAAAGAGGAAATCATCTTGGATGATGTAAGAGCCAATAGTACCCTTGGAACCCTCGTCCATTCAACTTCTCTTCTTTTGAACCAACACAACCCCAATGCCTACTCCGCTTGCGTCACATTATTCAACCTCAAAAGGACTTGAGAAATCTGGCAAAGCAAGGATATGAGTATCACACAACAACCTCTTTATAGCTTCAAACACTTCATGAGCTACCTTCGTCCACTCAAACTTACCTTTCTTTATGCAGAGCCACCACACAACTGAAATTTCTCATAAACCTTCTATAGAAAGAAGCCAAACCATGGAAAGATCTCACCTTCGAGATAATAGTAGGAACAAGCCAACTCTTTATTGTTTCTACCTTGGATGGATCCATAGACACACCATCCTTAGAAACTATATACCCCATAAAGGTAACACTAGGAACTAGAATGTTGCGCTTTTCTAGCTTCCCATACAACTTATATTTTCTCAAAACCTCAAACACAACTTCTAGATGACTTATATGCTCCACAACACTCTTACTATAAACAAGTATGTCATCTAAATACACCATCATACACTTACTTTGAAAAGGTTTCAAGACTTCATTCATTAGCCTCATGAAGGTATTGGGTGCATTAGTTAAGCCAAAAGGCATCACAAGCCACTCATACAACCCCATATTTGTCTTGAAAGCAGTCTCCCACTCATCCATTTCTCTCATTCGAATTGGTTGTAACCACTCCTTAGATCTATCTTTGAGAAAATTGTAAACCCATGTAACTCATCAAGTAAATCATCCAATTTAGGAATTGGAAACCTATGCTTCACAATGATGTTGTTAACAACCCTACTATCGATACACATATGCCAAGTACCATCTTTCTTAGGTACAAATAAAGTTGCACAAGGGCTCATGATCTCTCTCACATACCCTCTAAACATCAACTCCTCAATTTGCCTTCGTAGTTCTTGTGTTTCTTGAGGATTACATATATAAGCATCTTTTTTAAGAAGAGAGGCTCTAGGAACCAAGTCTGTTTAATTTAATGCTCAATACCTCGAATAGGTGGTAAGCAAGGAGGAAGATCCGAGGGAAAGCATCACTGAACTCATCTAGGACCCTCTCTAGGAACTTAGACACTTTATACCCGTCTTGAGACACTTTAACCCCACTAGCAACAAGTAGATACAACTATCCCTCTTGTTTAAATTCACTTATAAGTTGTTTAACATTGACAAGTAAGGTACTCTTGTGACTTGTTGAAGAATTTAAGGGTTTTATAATTAGAGTTGTTTGCTTCTTTCCCACTGTAGCAGTATATACATTAGATCTACGATCATACTTCACAAATCTATCATATTGCTAAGATCTTCCTAATAGTATATGATAAGAATCCATTTGACACACATCAAAAAGCACCCCATCCTTAAATTTACCAATTTCAAATGAGATAAGATCAGAGCTTGTCTAGTTTCCTTAACTCAATTGTCATCACTAAGCCAATTGAGCTTGTAAAGGTGTACATGATTGGTTCTTGGCCACTTCAGTTTATCAATCAAGGTGGTAAAAACACATCGGCACAACTCCCGATGTCAATGATCAAGTCACGAAGCTTTTGCTTCACTAAGCATCTTGTAATGAAGATCTTGTCGCTTTGGTTGGTCCCCACAGGTGTCGACTTGGAGTGTAAGGCTCTCCTAACAATCAATTATTGCCCCTCGATAATTGGTTTTTCCTCGAGATCAAACACATAATCCTCATCTTCTTCTTTACTACTCTCCTCATGCTCCTTTTCTTCGAGAGATTCCCTCCCACTAGCAGCATATGCCTCTTCTATTTCTTGTACATCATGAAAATTCATCACTCTCTATTGCAAGGATAATCCTGTAGGATATGACCATAGCCTTTGCACTTAAAGAAAATACTCTTGTCTTCCGTGGATGAGGGTGTCGAGGTTTTGCCTTTATATATCTTGCTTGAATTAGTCGAACTTAGGCGTGAATTTCGAGCCACTAGATTCTCCACTCTTCTATCCTAGCCTTCTTTGCCTCTGAATGTTTCTTGGATCTCATGGCTACTTGGCACACCTTCTCAACGCTCTAATAAGGTTGTAAAGCTACCTTCTTGGCTAGCTTATTTTCTAACCCCGTGATAAATCTTGCTATCTTATGCTACTCACTCATAATAATAAAGAACATAATCATAGTTAAAGTAAAGCAATTTATTAAATTAAACTAAGTAAGAAATAATACAGAGTAATCGAAGAATAACTGAAAGCGAAATCAACGATCTTTTATAATCTTCAAAGTCAAAAGTGCATACAAAGCTAAAGAGAAAACTAAAGTGTTTAACCTAATAAACTATGATTAAAGGATAGTCTAATTAAAATTACAAAATAGCTATATATAATGTTTGGAAAAACAATGAAAAACACTAAAAATAAGCATCCCGAGAATCTGCGTGGTCAACCGGGCAAGGCCCCGTGGGGAGATGGTGATTTTCAACTACGAACTTAACAAGGCATTCGATCGCCAGGTCAACCGAGTAAGGCTGCCCGGTCGGACGCGAGAGCATATTTCTTCAGCCTTTAGAGTGCCTCTCGCCTGGTTAACCCGACAAATGCACCTCAGGCTAACCTCGCCCGGTCGGGCTAAAACCCGTCCGCTCAACCGGGCGAGCACTTTGCTTCAGCTTCCGGCTTAAATTCCTCTTCCAGACCACTTGTCTTACTTCCTGGAATTGCTATGGGGCACAGGTGATCATTGGACTTCTCTTTCATGGCTAGATAAAAGTATGAAATGCATAATCTGCACAATAAAACACAAAAGAACAAAACCAAGCCCAACCATATCAAATCACACAAATACGAGCTCAAAAGAGCTCAAAACAGTACTCAATTGCTAAGGGAACGTGGATAGATACTCTATATAAAACCGACACATAAAAATTCCCCAGCTAACCTTTTGCTTGTCCGAAAGCAAAACTAATGCAAATGAGTGAATACATGAAATTGTTTCACCCAATAGAAATAGAAAAGGCAACTCAATAGTATTAGAGCTGAACAAAGGTAGTTCGGCACGAAAAATGCCCTGGCTTGGGCAGATTTTTTGGGCCCCCACTTTGGGCCCGACCGAACTTTTTTTGGTTTGCGACGGGCTTTGGGCAAGCCAAAAATGACTTTTTAGTCTAAATTTTTACCTGGCACGATTTTGCCTCAAAAAGCCCTCTAATTTTGCCCTAAAAAAGCGGGATTTGGGCAACAAAAATCGACCCGAAATTTGGCCTGGCCCTGCTCGTGTTTTAATAGTGGCGACCCGGCTCGGCCCGCATTTTAATCACCTCTAAAAAGTATTAGCAGACTCAAAATTAACCAAGAAGGCACGCATCATCATAAATCAATCATTATCAATCTAACAACCCATCGCCGAGAAAAACGATCAAGCAAGACAACTACTGTAGACACAAAAATTGTGTCTCCCATTTGAGTACCCAATGATGAAACATACCTTTGTCATAATTGGACCGGTCTTAAGGAAGAGCAATTGTACGAGCTAAACCCAAAAGTATTTCGAAAATATAAAGTCTATCCAAGCCCAATTTTAAAGGCCCGATTAATTATTCCTGATAATGAATTGTATTTTTAATATTTTAAGTATTAATTATTCTTGAGAATTAATTTTTAAAGGATATTTAGAAAATCATATTTTTATTCTTAAAGATAGCTGATTTTGGATTTCAAAGGATAAAATTTAGCAAAGGATCAAAAAGAATCTTAAAACAATAAAAAACGGCCAGAAAGTCGGTGCATGCAGTTTCTTCTTATCTTTTCGCAATTTTTTCGATTTCCTTTGCCTATAAATAACTCGTTTCTTCAAACGACTTTACAAATGCTTTCCTACGACTTCTACACATACTTAGCTATATTCAAACACATCAAAACACATTCAAATACATTCAAACACATTCAAACACATTCCTGATAATTAATTGTATTTTTAATATTTTAAGTATTAATTATTCTTGAGAATTAATTTTTAAAGGATATTTAAAAAATCAATATTTTTATTCCTAAAGATAGCTGATTTTGGATTTCAAAGCATAAATTTAGCAAAGGATCAAAAAGAATCTTAAAACAATAAAAAACCGACCAGAAAGCCGGTGCATGCAGTTTTTCCTTATATTTTCGCAATTTTTTCGATTTCCTTTGACTATAAATAATTCGTTTCTTCGAACGACTTTACAAAATGCTTTCCAACGACTTCTACACATACTTAGCTATATTCAAACACATCAAAACACATTTAAACCTTCGAATTTCCTATTTCAAGCTTCAAGATTGCTTATCCTACATACCATAATACAATATCTATGCGATAAAGGTATAATTCTTAAGGGTTGATTCCAATTTAATTCCTTTTTTTAATAACAATTTACTTGTCATAATGTAGATCTTGAAGGAATTAACGCTATACTGTATATTCTTCTCTAATCTCTACTCCTCTTTTTATATCTTTCATATTATATTACTCATATTCATATGCATGATTATATGTTTTAATGCTTTCATCACCGCACATGCTTAATTATTATTGCTAACCAAAGACCTAAAGAACTGTTCTAACGCCTAATAAGATAATTGGACAATCTGATAGGATCCCAGTAATTTGATTGCATAATAACATGTTACCAAACATTAGTCTTCCGTTTGTTTAATGAACTGATATAGATTAATTTTTACGATTTTTTCACCAAGTACCCCCGAGTTTTCGGTTTATTCACGAGGTACCCTCGCACTTTTCAAAATACACCAGGTACCCCTTATTTTCATGATAATACATCAACATGCCCTTAATGGCTAACGTCGGTTAACACCGTTAGTCATTAACCCTAATTAAACCCTAATTACCCCTAATTAACCTAACTAAACCCAAACCCCTAACTTCTAACCCTACACTAACCCTAACCCCTAACTTCTAACCCTAACCCCACCACCACCCAACCACTACCACCACCACCTCCCCCTTCCCCCAACCCCCGTAGCCCCCAGCCAGGACCACAAAGAAACCCCCTTCCACACCCCCGCAGCAGCCCTCCATCCCCCCACCCCCGCAATCCCCTCCCCGCCCCCGTAGCCCCGAAGCCCCTCCTCCTGACCCCCTCCCCCACCCCCGTAGCTCCATAGCCCCCTCTCCCCCACTTCGATTTCTCTCTTCGATTTCATCGCTTTTTGCCCCAATCTTATTTATTTTTCCGACATCAAATTCGGTGGGATTTTATTAATTAAGGTTTCCAAAGATTTTGCATTTGTGATACTATATTGATCGAATTCGGAGATGTTAACGGAATGTAATCAAGAGGTAATGAAATTCAAGGGGAGGGACTGTGGAAATCAACGGGGGTGGGGGGTGGGGGGGGGGGTACGGGGGGCGGGGGGGTAGGGAGAGGGGGATGCTTGGGGGGGGGGGGGGGTCTCGTTGGGGGTTGTAGGGTGGTGGGGGAGGGGGCCGCTGGGGGGGTGGGGAGGGGGGTCTCTGTTGGGCTTCGGGGGGTGGGGGGGGGGGTTTGTTGTGGGGCTGCGAGGGGTGGGGCGGCCGTAGGGGTGGGGGAGGGGGGGAGGGGGCTATTGTGGGGGGTGGGGGAGGGGGGTCTGTTGTGGGGCAAGGGGTGGGGGGGGAGGGGGTCTGCTTGTGGGGCTCAAGGGGTCGGGGAGTGGGGCTGCGGGGGGTGAGGGGATGAGGGGAGAGGGGTTGCGGGGAGGTTTGGGTTTAGGTGGTGGACTGGTGGTTAGGGTTAGGGTTTAGGGTTAGGGTTAGGGTTAGGGGTAGGGTTTGGGTTTGGGTTAGGGTTAGGGTTAGGGGTTAATTAGGGTTATGTAGTCTTTCATTGGATTATGAGTTTTAGAAAACTTTGAAGTCGCCACCCAATTAATTTCTGAATAGGGACATATTTATTTAATAAATTATTTTAAAATCAATTTCGAGAAATATCATTTAAAATGATGATGACTTCTTATGGATAAGGCTTTTTTGAAATTTGGTCTTTTATACCATGAGATAGGGTTCGGGGTTTAGGTTAAGAGGTGCGAACGTCTGGAACTCGTCTCCTCTTCCGTTCTACAGAACGGGCTCTTACTAAATGCGTTATTTTCCATTTTAAAGTAATCATGGCTATTCAAAAGAAAGAAAATCACATAGTTTGCACATATACACATCAACCATTTTTATTTAGGACCAATATATCATTTGTACATGGTAGGTTTGAGCACTGAAGTTGCACTACGTACCAATCACCGAGGGATTGGAATCCACTCATGGATCAAAACCGTCGTAGTTAGAGCATATGTCTCACCCTAAATGGTCAATTCCATTCGGGGAGAAAAGGGAAAGAATATGAATAACTCACTTTTAGAATTAAACAAATCTATTGGAAAATGAGGTAATCACTCCAATTAATGATTAAAATGGGGTAAGATAATCACTTTAATTAGTGACTAAATATGAAGGAGGATCAAGATAATCACCTTAATTAGCGATTAAAAATAGAGGTTAAGATAATCACCCTGATTAGTGATTATTCAAGGCTTAAGATAATCACTCTAATTAGTGATTAAATGATGAAAATAATCGTCCTAATTAACGATCATTAGGGTTTAAGATAATCACTCTAATTAGTGATTAAATGAGAAAAATAATCATCCTAATTAACGATTATTAAGGTTTAAGATAATCACTCTAATTAGTGATTAGATGAGAAAAATAATCGTCATAATTAACGATTATTAAGGTTTAAGATAATCACTCTAATTAATGATTAACCAGGGTTTAAGATAATCACCCTAATTAGTGCTTAAATGAGAAAAATAATCATCCTAATTAACGATTATTAAGGTTTAAGATAATCACTCTAATTAATAATTAACCAGGGTTTAAGATAATCACCCTAATTAGTGATTAAATATGAAAAGGATTAAGTTAATCACCTTGGTTAGCGATTAAAAGGACGGTTAGGATAATCACCTTAATTAGTGATTAAACATGATGAAAGGTTAAGCTAATCACCCTAATTAGTGATTAACCAAGGTTTAAGATAATCACCCTAATTAGTGATTAAATGAAGAGTTTGAGTCAATCGCCCTAATTAGCGATTAATCAAGGATTGAAATAACCACCTTAATTAGTGATCACACTTATGATTTTTAAGAGGTCTTAGAAGAAGAGGTTTGCTTCCTAATTGATGGCTTTTTGAGAAATAATCTGGATTGAAGATTATTAAGTCATTTAGAGGGAAATGATCAATTTGAGATCAAATTTGGAGATTGTGTTTGGCTAATTGAAATTTGGTCATTTAAAGCAAGACACGTGAAATGGCCTAAAATCAATTCGGATATCATAATTACCAATCTAATTATGTCAAATTATATGATTAATCCATTTGAATATGGAGAACACATTTTTAAAATGTAAGATGGATCATCATACAATTTAACTTAGTTAGATTTGCAATTTTTCCTCTTAATTGAGATTGGGTCATTTAATTCATATACTATGATATATTGGCCCAACATGCAAAATTTGTAACATTGGTTGCTCATTTTATTAAAAAAGAGTTGTGGAATTATTTGTGAAAATTATGCATAAACATCTCCATGTTTTTTTATTAATTGAGTGATGCAATAATTATTTACAAAGAAACTATTATTACAACACAAATATACAAATCTATGATCTATACAAATCCTCAATCTTGATCTTCACCATGATGCTTCTTGATCTTTATCTCCTTGAATGGGCTTTGGAATTCATGTTTATTTGTAAACTTGTGAAAAATTAGAGATTAATTAACCTCTTTGATTTTGATTTTTTATGACAATTTTTATTGATTTTTATTTACATGATAAAATGAGTCATTTTAAGAGAAACTTAAAATTTCATAATTTTTAATCAACATTTTCGTGTGAAAAGAAAACACCTTTTTTTATGAAACTTGAGTTAATCACTTTATTTCATTTTTCAGATTGCACTTTTGTTTTTGTACTGACTTGCAAAAATCAAAATTTGCTGTAAAAAGCGTTAAATTGAATATGATAGATCTATGGATAGGTCAGTGAGTTCTTTATGTTGTGTCAAAATTTCACAAGTTTTTAGTGACAAGTTGAATTATGGTGAATTTTATACTCAAACTGGTCAAAACAGGACCTTTATTGAAGTTGTTCTTTGAAATCCAACTTATTGAACTTACATGAACATGATTTTTATATTTTTGGAAAGCTACGGATGTCTTATTTAAAGTTGATGTTTTTAGTTTTATCTAAATGAGTTTATTTTAAACTTTATTAACAAGACAAGCTTATGTGGTACTGGACAAAATCAGTTTTGCACAACAAAATTGTAAATTTTTTTATTATTTATACAAAATTATTTTTTTAGAAATTCCAAAGCCCAGTTGCTGGAAACATCTTGCACTTCATAAGGAAAATTCCAAATCCTATCAACTATTTAGTTAATGTAGACGAAAAAATGAAATGAAGTACAGAATTAAAACTGATTATAATTACAGCATCATATTTTATTTTTATGGAGATATTTATGCACAATTTGTCTTGAATTTTTTTATGAAAACATTTTTTGGTGTTGAACAACAACTTGATTAATGAAAATCACATAATCACATTGTTTCCTAAGAGTCTCCCCATTAGAGTTGACTATTCTAGGTGGGGTGATTTAAGGTTGGGAACCTATTAGGACTTCCTCATACCCAAATCACTCCAAAAATAAAAAAATGATAAGAAAAAAACAAAGAGAGAGAGTTAGTAGATGATCAAGAAGATAATCAAAATTAACAAGAGTTTCAACTTTACCTTGCTAGCTCAATGATGTCCTTCCTTTTTGCAAATTTTTCTACCTTTTTTTTGTGATTTTCTTAATTTCTAAGCGAGTTTCTAAATCCACTTAATTACTAACTTAAACTCTTTTTTGTGTTTTTTCCTTTTGATGAGCTTTTTTACTTACTTATTAAGACTTTTGCTTAGATGGAAAGATTAAGGAGGAGAAGAGTAGTAGAGAAGATGAGAGTGAAGTTGAGTTGTGTTTTAGCTCAACTTGGTTTTGAAGTAAAAAAAGGATGGTATTTATAGAGAAATGAGGAAGGTGAACTAGGGTTTCAAAGAGGTAGAAAAATCAGATTTTTCACCCAAAAAATTTGATTTTCTTCATCCTTAATCACCCTAATGACATCACTCTAATGATCTCACCCTAATGACATCACTCTAATGACCTCACCCTAATGAAATCTCTTTGGAAACACAAATATTCTTATTCTTTTTGGATTTTCTCATAAATGAAGCAAAATCAGATTTTTAGAAAATATTCTTCCCTAAACAACATAATACGCAAAAAAAAGGCATCGAAAAATGTGCAAAATAAAGCTGATTAGAACGATGCGCCAAACGCAGGAGCCTGCGCAAGGCACAGCGTCGTGCGCTAGGCGCAAGGCACTGCGTCTGGCGCAGGGCATGGTTGTGCGCTAGGCGCACACTTGATTCTTCCGGAAAAAATCCGGATCCCCCCTCTTACACATGGGATTTGATTTTTATTCTCACATCTTTTCATGATTCTTATTCTCTAACTAATGGATAAAGGATGTGATTAATGGATAAAGAATATATTCTTATTCTTTATCCAATGAACAATGACTTGACCATCAAGAAAACTGATTAAAACCGATTTTGGGATAGGACTAAAATCCCGACGCCTAATCGCGACTTGTTTTTTTCGTTTTTTCGAAAGACTAACTTGAGACAATTAACGAAAACTTGTCAAATTAAAAAACACGAGCATGATTACACTACGAATCATTTTATAAAAATGGTGGTTGTAGTTATTGACTACGACTCACGGAAAACCGCATGATTAATGCGCAAAAATGGAAAAAACCGTACGACGGAATGAAACTCGCGCTCCGGGGCGAAACATGCATTTAACGGGGGCGCGCGTTCCACGATGCATGACGATTTTCGTTATTTTTATTTCTTCAAAATCTTTTTTTGTCCGAAAAAAGGGTTCAAAATTTGGTGTCTACAGAATGCCCAACATTGGTCGAATTTTGGAACAAATGATGACCAATGTTGAAAAGACACAAAATTTTGACAGAAAATTTCTTTTGAGATAACATATTCTCCATAGAAAATAGTTATCATCAGTGCTATTTTGAAAACATGATTTGCAACTTCTGTTGACGCTTTAAGTAGAAAATTCCAGTTAATTTTCTGAAATAGGAGATGCGACTTTGACGTCGTCTTAGATAGAAAATCCCAATTAATTTTCTAAAATTGAAAATGCGACTTTATCGTCGTCTGAAGTAGAAAATCCATATTAATTTTCTAAAATTTAAACATGCGACTTTATTGTCGTCATAGATAGAAAATCTAAATTTCGAAAATGCGACTTTATTGTCGTCTTAAGTAGAAAATCCCAATTAATTTTCTAAAATTTTAGTTGCGACTTTACCGTCCACTTTTTTAGTTTTATGAATTTGTCTTTTGTTAATGTGAGCGACTTCGACAATTAACAGGTTGACTCCAGATTTTTTTTTTTACAGTTTTTCATGGCCTTGATGACAAACAAGTTGTCAAGTCACCATTACTTACTTTTTATGACTCCATGTGTTATCATGTTACCTTAAATTAGGACATTGTCAGGTCATGTCACCTAAAGGGTTGACCAAAGGTTGTTACCCTCTAGATAAACTGTGGTGGACCAAATCTCATATGACAAAATTTTATCTGTTTTTTCCAAAATCTTTCAGAAATTTTTTCATGCATAATGTTTATTCGCTTTATCGGAAAATGATGATCACTATATAAAATAGATTGATCATGGTCATTATTTTGGATGATCGTTAGGAAAAAGAATTGTATCAATGTTCTTGATTCATCATTGACACAGTTTCTTTTTTTGTTCGGTTTTAACAAAAATTGTCATTCCACAAATGCTTGGTTATTAGCCATGGTGAAGGATGCTCCTTATTATCCTATGGACAATACTCAAACTTATTATCCATGGCATGAATCATGGATGATCATCTTTTTCCTCTATAAAAGGGGCATGTTTCTTCATTTCCAAATGCACCACTTCCACTACTCCAATTTTTCTCTAATTTTTTCTTTCACAAAATGGTTCTTACTTATGAATAAGCTAATGAAATGCGGAGTCGAGAGAAAAAACAACTCTCGGGGGTCACAAAGAATTTGGAGCAACCAAGGCAATCTTTTTCTTCTTCCCACCTCACTAAGGCTCTCATGCCTTTGCTTTTTCTTTCCATCTGTTATGACATGATTCATGCTGCTTCCCAATTTTGGGATGAACTCGTCATGTCTTCCGCTTTGGAGACCGGGAGATTGTGCCTCTTGTTGAAGAGGTCGAGGGTTTGCTAGGCTTATCATCCAATGGTCCCATTATTACACCTATATCTCCTACAAGGATCTCGGGAGATTTATCAACGATTTTATATCTTCCCGAAAATCTTCATAGCAACTACCTACAATATGGTGAGGTATTTCTTCTCAACTTATTGTTGACTTTTCAATTTGGCACTTGGCAATTCTCTAATAATGCCAACTATAGGATTTCTAGAGAAAATGCTTGCATTCTTATGATTTTGGGAAGTACCCTCACTAAATGGTCTTTAAACACATGTCATGTTCGGTGTCTTTCACTTATTCCTCAAATTGTTAGTGGGGGTCGTCTTGGACCACTTATTTTGGGGGAAATGTTCCTTGGCTTAGATGAACTCAAAAGAAACCCTCAAAGCTTTGTGAAGGGATGTCCTTTAGCCCTTTATTTATGGTTATTGGAAAAATTTTCTCTCATGAAACCCCACAAGAGTCTTACTTACAAAACTAATCATGTCCGGGAGAGTGGTCTTCTTCCTTTCTTTTATCAACTTAGCAAAAATGGTGGGTGGGAGGATTTTTTTCTACATCGAGACATGAAGTAGGTTACAAGCCACCTTGGCATTAGTGCAATTGTATATTGCAATTCTGGTCGCAGAGGTGTACAATTACTCGGGCTTTGCCAAGTCACAATCTACCTTCCATGGAGGTGTCTAAGGCAAATTGGTTGGAAGCAGCAACATATTCCTGCCCTCCAGACTCTTCCAACATGTACCACTTATGAGGCTAATATGAGTGGTATTCAGAGAATGCCTACTATATGGCAGGGAGCAAAAATTATATCAGCGCTACCTGAACCTCACTTACCACTGATTGATGAAGATTACTTTCAATGGCTTCTGGCGGATATTGGTCAAGACAATGATTCAGACGGGCCTACCATGAAGAGGAGAAGGGTTTGAGAGAAATATCATGTTGTTTTTTTTTTTTTTTAGTTTTTTTTTTCTCTTTTATTTTTCTTTTGAGTTTATAGGAAATGAAGACTTTATGTCTTTTTATGTATGAAATGAAGTACCCCAGTTGGGATGAATAAAAAAGATATGTTTGTGAGAATTGTCAGCTTGTGAGAAATTCAATGTGAACACAATTCTAAACACGTGCACACTTTAACATTAAATATGACATGCAAATCATAATTAATTAATCATATGACACATAAAAGCATAACATATAAACCTTAAGAAAACATAAACATCCTTGCATGTTTCATCATTTTTCTTTATCTCTTTTTTCTTCTTTTTTTTCTCTTATTTTTTCTCTTTTTTTTTTATTATTTTTTTTTAATTTTTTTTTTCGCAGACACTATAAATATCTTCGAACACATGGCATGTTTATTGAGAATAAACAGATACGATACAAAATCCACAAATTGCTTGGTTACTTGACCATGACAATTACAATTACTTTGATGCCTAAGCGTAATATTTCTTCAATTGATCAAGATTATTGAAATGGGTGAATTCATTCCCATCAAAATCAATTAGCTTTACTGCTCCAGCCGTGGTGACATGCTTGACTAGGAATGGTCCAGACCAGTTAGGCTGATAGAGTTGAATGTTATGCAAAGCTTGTAGTCGGCGCTCATCTGCAAATGCAAGCTCATCATAACGAGTTTTATACCATTGGTCTTATGAGATTTCACTTTCTGCTATGACCCTGAGAGACTGTATCCCCACCTCAACCGGTAGAATTGGTTCCATCCCATAAACCAAAAAATACGGGGTTGTTCCTGTTGGAGTCCTAATTGATATTCTATATCCCCAAAGGGCAAATGGGAGTTTGTCATGCCATTCCCTAGTCTTTTCAGTCATCTTGGCAACAATAGTCTTGATTGTCTTATTGGCTGCTTCCACCGCTCCATTTGTTTGGGGACGATAAGGTGAGGACTGATGATGCTTGATTGCATATTTTGTGAAAGTTGTCTTCAGATGACCCTCAAATTGTGATCCACTATCAGGGATGATTTCAAAAGGGATGCCATACCGACAGATAATGTTGTTAATTACAAATTTCGAGACTTGCTTTGCCCCTAGCTTTGAAAATGATGCAGCTTCAACCCACTTCGAGAAGTAATCAATTGCTACAAGAATATATTGATGCCCATTTGAAGCCTTTGGATGAATTTGTCTGATTATGTCTATGCCCCAACTCGAAAATGGCCAAGGAGAGGTCATATTATGTAGTGACACAGGTGGCATATGATTGAGGTTAGCAAATATATGACATTGCTTGCTAGCGCGGACAAAGCTGATGCAATCACCTTCTAGAGTACTCCAATAGAAACCTACTCGTAAAATATTACGAGCCAGCATCATTCCATTCATATGGGGTCCACATTCTCCTTCATGAACTTCTTCCATGATGGCCTGTTTTTCGTTGTCATTCACACAGAGTTGCAGAGTACCATCAAACCCTTTGTGATATAGTCTGCCTTTTAGAATGAGAAAATGAGCAGCTAGCCTTCTGATAGCTATGCGGTCCTTCTTGTCACTTCCCTCTGGATATTGCATAGTTTCTAGGAAAGTCTTGATATCCTTATACTAGACATCATCATCATCATCATATTGTTGAGCCAGCGTAGAGACAACTTGTGCTACCGTCACTGTTCAATTAAAACAGACTGGATTTTGTACCATTTTCCCATGTTAAATTAACAGCGAGATTGGCTAAAGCATCAGTGAAACTATTTTGTTCCCGAGGAAGATGTCTAAAACTGATGTCATCAAAATAAGGGATCAATTCTTGAAGGTACTCTGTGTAGAGCTGAAGTCTCTCATCTCTAACCCTCCAAATTCCTATTGTCTGAGATATGATGAGATTAGAATCTCCATACACAGTGAGATGTCTTGCGCCTGCTACCAAAGCGGCCTTTACTCCATATATACAGGCTTCATACTCAGCTGTATCGTTTGTTGTTGGGAAATTCAGCTTGACAGCAAATGGAATATGGACTCCATCAGGATCTACTAACAAAACCCATGCTCCATTACCTCTTCTATTAGAAGCTCCATCAAAATACATGCACCATTATGGATTGTTAATGAAGCATAAGTACTCATCAGGGAATGCATCATCATACTCATCTCCTGACATTGGTCCTTCCGCTAAGGCCTCAGATATAACTCTTCCTTTAACAGATTTCTGACTGACACATTGAATATCAAACTCAGAAAGCATATCATGCCATCTCGCCAATCTTTCACTAAGAGTAGGTTTTTTGAACAGATACTTGATTGGATCAAGTCTTGAGATCAGATAGGTGGTATGAGCTTGGAGGTGATGCCTCAACTTCTTTGTGGCATATACCAAGAAAACACATGCTTTTTCTAGTGGGGAATATCTTGTCTCATACTCCAGGAATTTCTTGCTGAGATAGTATATGCCAACTTCCTTCTTTGTTCCTTCTTGATATTGGGCAAAGAAGGCCAGGACGAACTAAGAAGTAAAAGCCCTAGTAAGGGTTCGCTACTTCCGGATGAAGGTTGCCTCCTCAACGAAGCCGGCTATAGCACGACTCGTCCGTAAACCACAATACATAAATCGTCCACAAGAAACTAAGCTCGTCTTGAACAAAGGAGGTTAGGGTTGCTCGGCCAATATTGGCCGTTTTCCTTCTTGGGACAAGGCTCGTCCAGAATACAAGGATGCGCTAAGTCCAAGAAGGGGGGATAACCTCGGAACTTCTAGGACGAGCCAAGTTTG
Source organism: Beta corolliflora (assembly GCA_947648045.1). Classification (NCBI taxonomy): domain Eukaryota; kingdom Viridiplantae; phylum Streptophyta; class Magnoliopsida; order Caryophyllales; family Amaranthaceae; genus Beta; species Beta corolliflora. The sequence goes on along the minus strand of CANSZD010001080.1, from coordinate 83,820 downwards.
AAGGACGAGTAACAATTATACTTGGCTTCATTTAGGAAAGTTTGATGATCGTCCAAAGACAAGGATGATACCCTTTCCTTTGCAAACCCCGCAGACCGTCCAAAAGTCAGGACGAGTCTCAATTTATACTCGGCAACATTCTGGGAAGTTTGATGATCGTCCAAAGACAAGGATGATGCTAACCCTTTCCGTAGCAGAGCTTAAAGTCCGCTCAAAAGTCAGGATGAGCCCAAAGACAAGTGGGACGAGTCTCTTCTGTACTTGCACTAATTTGCGGAATGTTTAAAGGCCGTCTAAAGCATGGACAAGGGGCATCTTAATAGCTTCATTAAGTTGCAAAGACGTCCAAGAAGAGATAGACGAGTCTCAGTTATACTTGATGAAAATATAAGTGCAATAAAAGAAAGGACAAGCAATTGGCAAAAGGTCATCTCTTTATATACTTGTCAAAACAACTTACAGCTTAGTATAAAACAAAAAGAAGAGATAAAGCTACGACGGCAAACAAGCCAAGAAACCTAGAAAAATAAACCTAAAACTAGGCATCTCATTCAGCAGGAGTTTCTTGGTCGTCCTCAGGAGATCCGTCCTCGTCTGCGGCCTCTTCATCAGATTCCAAGAATTCAGGAGGCTCTTCAGCTGTCACCATTGCATTGTGAACGCTCTCCTGGAAATCGAGACGCCGAACAAAGCTGGGGACCTCATGAGGCTCTGTCAGCATTTCAAAGGCCTTGACAGCCCAATCTTTGGAAGTCTCAATAACCTGATTGAGACCTTCCTTAGCGTCGTCAAAGGCCTGGGCTGCTTCCTTGGTCAGAAGAGCATTCCTCGCCCTTAGAAGGATATTTTCCCTCCTCCGTTGAACAACAGCCAAGAGAGCGGTATCTCTCTCGCCTTTCAACTCGGCTGAGACGGTGTCCAAGGCCAATTTCAATTGGTCTTGTTCCTTGTACAGTTTGTTGATGGTGATGAGATACTGCTGGTTGTTAGCCTCCAGTTCGGCCGAATGTTTCTCCCAAGCATCCCTTGATTGACGGTAAAGAGTCTCCGCCATCTCAATGTCATGAATGGCCTTGTCGCCGACCGTTGTAGCCAGATGGACGAGCTGCTTATTTTCCTTCCTAAGCTCCCTCGCCCATTCCTCAGTCAAAATACTGCGGGCCAGAAGCTGGAACAACGAAAAGAAAACAAGTCATTAGACGAGTTATAAAAAAAAAGAATTGTACAAGTACAAAACAACAGCGGCAATAAACTGTACCTCAGCAAGTTGTGACATGTAGCCCACATGCCCAGCTGATGCTCCCCTCAACCCCTTTATATTGGATTCAGGGTAGCATTTGAACAGCTCCTGCTTGAGCCGGTCTCGCTCAGCTTTGGACATCTTGGCAAAAGCAGCAGAAGACTCCTCGTCCGAGTCTACTGTGGGAATGGCCGCAGATGAAGCTGGTTCTTTGCCCTTATCTGAAAGAGGGGGGGAATCAGTTCTCTTGATAGGAATGACTATTGCTTGTCTGTTGGATGGACTCATTGACCGTCCGCCGACCCGCACCGTCCTAACTCTATTAGGATAATAGGACTCACCCGAAGATAAAGATGCCGACCTAATGGATAACGGCATCTGAGAGACTAGCTTTGCTACCGAGCCGCTGAAGCCGGGTGGGGTGTCTGTAGCCGTTTCTGGCTCTGGAATAACCAGTGCCAGAGCCGAGTCTGGTCCGACGTTAGTAGGATTAGCTGGAATTACATCTAATTGGTCGGTAGGAACAGAACCCTTCTCCTCCACAGCCGGGGAAGCAGCGGACGGCTCCTCCTTTAGAACCTTGTCCTTTGGAGGAAGCATGTCTTTCTCCCCAACTCCCTTGCCAGACGGAGTAGTCTTCTCCGTTTTCTTTCTGGTAAAGCCCTTAGTCTTTTTGGTTGGAGGCTGATCCACGACCGCTATAGGTCTCTTCTTGGCCGAAGAAGACTTCCCAGGCGGGGGCTTGTTGGTAGGGGCATTTTTCTGCAAAAATAAACAAGTTATTAACCGGATCATCCAAAGAACAAAGGCTATAATTAACTATTGAGCTCCGGACGAGAATCACCCCAGGAAGGAAGGCGTCCAAGTATGGACAACCTCTTTCCTAAGGGAACCTCGTCCAAAGTATTTTTCATGACCAGACGAGAGTGGTGCAAAGCAGGAAGCCGTCCAAAAATCGACGGACCAGAATGATCCTCGTCCAAGGCCATTAAAATCGCTCAGACGAGAAGGGCCCAAAGAAGGTGGCTGTCCAAGATTGGACGATTTCCTTCTTCGGATGATTTTCGTCCAAGGATTGGAAATCAATTTGGACGAACCCCGAATGGTCCTCGTCCAAGGCCATTCAGCATCTCAGACGAGAAGAGCCCAAAGAAGGTGGCCGTCCAAGTTTGGACGCCTTCCTTCTTCGGGTGATTTTCGTCCAAGGATTGGAAATCAATTTGGACGAACCCGAGTGGTCCTCGTCCAAGGCCATTCAGCATCTCAGACGAGAAGAGCCCAACGAGTTTGGCCGTCCAAGCTTGGACGCTTTCCTTCTTCGGGTGATTCTCGTCCAAGAATTTGAAATCGATATTTGACGAGCTAGAACGATCCTCGTCCAAAAAAAAAAAAACTTATTTACGAGGGTTTCAGCCCTTTTCTCAGCACTACTCTTGGCGAACTCCTTCCAAAAGTTGTCAGTGAACTTGGACATACTGATATCTCCCGTCCAAGAATGTTTGAGAAGTGCTCTGGCTGAATCTGCAGCAAGAAGTAAAAGGGGTTAGTCCGATCTGGGCTATGGACGAGGCATTTTACTTGGAAATTTTGAATGTATACCTTTATCATCGGCAAACCGCAACCCGGCGGCGACCAAGAAGTTATCGTCATAAAACATCTCTTTAAAGGGTATCCAGTTAGCTGGCCCTTTAAAGGATGTCTGACCCGGCCTGTAATACTCCTTTATTCTAAAGTAGTCCACCACTTCTTTGTCAAACTGGTCCTCCAACTCCAACCAAGACTGCTTTCGCCCAGTATTCGTGACGGCTCGATTATAAAAACGGTAGCCCTCAGTAGCGGAGTCGTTGGCCGCTCGTAGGAAGATGAAGTCGGGTTTCCAGTCGTGCATCTTCGACGGCTTGCCCCTGGCAAAGTGAGAAAGTCGGGCGGTTGCGAATCTTGAGCCATGTTCCGTCCACAGCCCCTGGAATCTTAGCCGCATAATAAATGTGGATGAAGGCCTGGAGAGAAAGAGCCAGGCCGCGTAGCTCGCAGACGGCTATGAAGGTCAGCACGTTGTGCCAGGCATTAGGCGCCAACTGATTATGGCCGATGTTGTAATACCTTAGCACCTGATCTATAAATCGTGGAGGGGGAACCTCAGTCCCGCGTCCAAGGCTAGCTTATAAACGGCAAAGTGGTTCTTGGGAGCACTCAGAATTGTGGCCTCCTTATTAGGAATGACGAAAGAAAAGCCCGACATGGGCATATAAGTACACAAGTAGCTGGGGTCAGGACCTATCTTTTCTAACCATTTACGATTAACTAAGATAAAGCCAGGGTCAGAAAGGGGACCTAAGCGTCTCCTAATCTCGGATGAGGTAGTGGAGGGTTCGTCCGATTCTTCGGCAGTGCCGGATTCACTCCCGTTATTGTCCTCGCCGGCTTCCTCCATATTGATGTCCCTGCCAGAAGGACTGGCCTCAGGGTTTATTTGAGGATCTCCAAAACTGTGGTCAGGGGAAGGAGGCCCGCCCAAAGGTTGAGCACTTTGGGCCTCCCTCGTCTCATCTGGAACTCGTCCAGTAGATTCCTCCATTTCAGAACTATCTATCGGGAGGATTACTCTTCGTCTTAGACGGGCCGTTTGCTTGACGCGCGCCAGATTACCCTGCACAGGTAAAGACTGGGTCGTCTGATTTTTCCGGCCAAAACCATAAAAAAATATATACTCGGCCAGAAGAGGCCCAACTCTAGAATGTGCCGAAGAAGAAGTACTCTCGGTTTTAAGGTCAAGACAAGCTCTTGGTCAGCCAGGATTATTTGACGAAGAAGAAGATTCCATTTTATTGATTTTCTAAGAAAAAATAAAGAATAAAGGAAAATAAAAAAAAAGAAGAAAGAAAAGATACCTGACGAAACGCTTGGACGATTCGGTGAAGAAAACGGAGATTGGATGATCACCCTATCTCTCTAGAAAAATGCAGAACCTCTCTCTCTTGAAAAATTCTCTCAAGGTGTGAAATGATTAAATGAAGACACACCAAGCATATATATAGGGAGGTAAAAAACCCGCTGAACCGGTTAAGAATGACCGGAAAAGATTAAAACGGACGACTATGACCGGTAAAGCCCAGAAAAGGGCACGTCTTTGCCTCTTTTTTGAATTTGAATTAACCACCTCGGGTAAAAGGGTCTTAACCATCAGATAGGCCAACTGTAAAAACCCTTTTAGGGGCAAATGTTGTAGCCTAAAAAATCTACGGCTTCTTTTAAGACACTTGGGTCCATCAGGGCCGTACACGTGTCCTCTCGAGAAAATAAAGGAAAAAGATTTAACCATTGGGTTGTACCCAGTTAGGGGAAAGGACTCACCTTTCTGGCCCAAAGGTTAGTCAGAGCCCAAATCCTTAAAGGTGGCTGCAGGTGATTGGTTGATAAACCCTCACAAATCCTAGCCTGCCAAGTGTCATGGTTTGATTGCCTAGCCAATCAGGTGCCACTATTCTAGGGCAACCTTTAAGGATAGCAGTCATACTACAAACACTATAAATACTCCTGAAATCAGGAGAAAGATCATTCAATGCAAACAGTGCAAACTTACTCTGTAAAAATACTATCTCACTTTCTCTCTCTATCTTTGCTTTTTCCTTCAAACTCCTGATATCTGACTTAAGCTTCGGAGGGGGAACCACCACCCAAACCTCCAGGGTGGGTCCCTTTTTGCAGGTTTGGGAACGAAGCTCAGGTTCGGACAGGGCAGATTCAGACATTGTTGCACAAGTCTCTAAGTGAAGAACATCTAAGGGAAACTGGTTTACTTGCCGGACAAGAAGGCTAAACACATAGCTTACTTGCTGGACAAGCATACTAAACAGTCCTAATTAACGATTATTAAGGTTTAAGATAATCACTCTAATTAATGATTAACCAGGGTTTAAGATAATCACCCTAATTAGTGATTAAATATGAAAAGGATTAAGTTAATCACCTTGATTAGCGATTAAAAGGATGGTTATGATATTCACCTTAATTAGTGATTAAACATGATGAAAGGTTAATCTAATCACGCTAATTAGTGATTAACCAAGGCTTAAGATAATCACCCTAATTAGTGATTAAATGAAGAGTTTGAGTCAATCGCCCTAATTAGCGATTAATTGAGGATTGAAATAACCACCTTAATTAGTGATCACACTTATGATTTTTAAGAAATAATCTTGATTGAAGATTATTAAGTCATTTAGAGGGAAATGATCAATTTGAGATCAAATTTGGAGATTGTGTTTGGCTAATTGGAATTTGGCCATTTAAAGCGAGACACGTGAAACGGCCTAAAATCAATTCGGAGATCATAATTACCAATCTAATTATGTTAAATTATATGATTAATCCATTTGAATATGGAGAACACATTTTTAAAATGTAAGATGGATCATCATACAATTTAACTTAGTTAGATTTGCAATTTTTCCTCTTAATTGAGATTGGGTCATTTAATTCATATACTATGACATATTGGCCCAACATGCAAAATTTGTAACATTGGTTGCTCATTTTATTAAAAAAGAGTTGTGGAATTATTTGTGAAAATTATGCATAAACATCTCCATGTTTTTTTATTAATTGAGTGATGCAATAATTATTTACAAAGAAACTATTATTACAACACAAATATACAAATCTATGATCTATACAAATCCTTAATCTTGATCTTCACCATGATGCTCCTTGATCTTCATCTCCTTGAATGGGCTTTGGAATTCATGTTTATTTGTAAACTTGTGAAAAATTAGAGATTAATTGACCTATTTGATTTTGATTTTTTATGACAATTTTTATTGATTTTTATTTACATGATAAAATGAGTCATTTTAAGAGAAACTTAAAATTTTATAATTTTTAATCAACATTTTCGTGTGAAAAGAAGATACCTTTTTTTATGAAACTTGAGTTTTTATTTCATTTTTTAGATTGCACTTTTGTTTTTGTACTGACTTGCAAAAAATCATAACTTGCTGTAAAAAGCGTCAAATTGAGAATGTGATACATCTATGGATAGGTCAGTGAGTTCTTTATGTTGTGTCAAAATTTCACAAGTTTTTAGTAACAACTTAAATTATGGTGAATTTTATACTCAAACTGGTCAAAACAGGACCTTTATTGAAGTAGTTCTTTGAAATCCAACTTATTGAACTTATTTTGAAGTGCATTTTGGTATGAACATTCTAGCCAATTTTGGTATGAATTTATTTTCACTTGAATTGGACACTTTTAAGACCCTTTTTTATTTATTTTCTTAACTGAAAGGAAAATCAGTTTTCTGGAATTTAGTGATTTACATGAACGTTTTTGTAAATATGATGTAAAATTGTATAAAATTTACATGAACATGATTTTATATTTTTCGAAAGCTACTGACGTCTTCTTTAAAGTTGATGTTTTTAGTTTTATCAAAATGAGTTTATTTTAAACTTTATTAACAAGACAAGCTTATGTGGTACTGGACAAAATCAGTTTTGCACAACAAAGTTGTATGATTTTTAAATATTTATAAAAAAAATATTTTTTTAGAAATTCCAAAGCCCAGTTACTGGAAACATCTTGCACTTCATAAGAAAAATTCCAAATCCTATCAACTATTTAGTTAATGCAGACGAAAAAATGAAATGAAGTACAGAATTAAAACTGATTATAATAATTACATCATCACATTTTATTTTTATCGAGATATTTATGCACAATTTGTCTTGAATTTTTTTATGAAAATATTTTTTGGTGATGAACAACAACTTGATTAAGGAAAATTACATAATCACATTAGTTCCTAAGAGTCTCCCCATTAGAGTTGACTATTCTAGGTGGGGTGATTTAAGGTTGGGAACCTATTAGGACTTCCTCATACCCAAATCACTCCAAAAATTAAAAAATGATAAGAAAAAAACAAAGAGAGAGTTAGTAGATGATCAAGAAGATAATCAAAATTAACAAGAGTTTCAACTTTACCTTGCTAGCTCAATGATGCACTTCCTTTTTGCAAATTTGTCTACCTTTTTTTTTGTGATTTTCTTAATTTCTAAGTGAGTTTCTAAATCCACTTAATTACTAACTTAAACTCTTTTTTGTGTTTTTTCCATTTGATGAACTTCTTTTACTTACTTATTAAGACTTTTGGTTAGATGGAAAGATTAAGTAGGAGAAGAGTAGTAGAGAAGATGAGAGTGAAGTTGAGTTGTGTTTTAGCTCGACTTGGTTTTGAAGTAAAAAAAAGGAGGGTATTTATAGAGAAATGAGGGAGGTGAACTAGGGTTTCAAAGAGGTAGAAAATCAGATTTTTCACCCAAAAAATCTGATTTTTTTCATCCTTAATCACCCTAATGACAATATCACATTAATGACCTCACCCTAATGACATCATCAAATCTCTTTGGAAACACAAATATTCTTATTCTTTTTGGATTTTCTCATAAATGAAGCAAAATCAGATTTTCAGAAGATATTCTTCCCTAAACAACCTAATACGTAAAAAAAATGCATCGAAAAATGTGCAAAACAAAGCTGATTAGAACGCTGCGCCAAACGCAGGAGCCTGCACTAGGCACAGCGTCGTGTGCTAGGCGCAAGGCACTGCGTCTGGCGCAGGGCATGGTTGCGCGCTAGGCGCACACTTGATTCTTCCGGAAAAAATCCGGATACCCCCCTCTTACTAGGGGTGTTCATGGGTGGTTAACCGTCCCGAAACAATATTTCGGTTTGGTAACCGAAAGTTTCGGTTTGCTCTTTTTGCGAACCGTAACCGTAACCGTTTAGACCGGTTACCGTCTAGCGGTTAACCGTTCTTTTTGGTACGGTTTTTCGGTTAATCATTAACCGTTATTAAAGTTATAATATTATATTTTACTTAATGTAAATATATATTTTCTAATTTTTTGCGCATATACTTTAATATTATATATACTCTAATATAAATATATTATAAAGTGGATAATAAATCCATTGGAAGACATAATAACACTAATAATTTACTCCATTTCTTAATTATAGTGTTTATATTAGTACTAAAGTTTCCAAATAATCACATACTTCCTGTAATTGTTCTTACTTAGTAACAAATATTAGAATTAAGGTAATTGTTGGAAAAAGTTTCAAACTAATTAAATAGAGGAAAAAATATTTCGGTTTTTCGGTTAACCGTTTACTCAAAAATCATAACCGTGACCGTACCGTTTAACCGTCACTTTTACCGGTTCGGTAACCGTACCGTTAAAACTTTTTTTTACCGGTACGTTTACCACCCATTTAGATCGGTTTTTCGGTTTTTCGGTACAGTTTTTCGGTTTCGGTTTTTTGTGAACACCCCTACCTCTTACACATGGGATTTGATTCTTATTCTCTAACTAATGGATAAAGGATGTGATTAGTGGATAAAGAATATATTCTTATTCTTTATCCAATGAACAATGACTTGACCATCAAGAAAACTGATTAAAACCGGTTTTGGGATACGACTAAAATCCCGAAGCCTAATCGCAACTTGTTTTTTCGTTGTTTCGAAAGACTAACTTGAGACAATTAACGAAAAAACTCGTCAAATTAAAAAAGACGAGCATGATTACACTACGAATCATTTTATTAAAACGGTGGTTGTAGTTATTGACTACGACTCACGGAAAACCGCATGATTAATACGCAAAAATGGAAAAAACCGTACGACGAAATGAAACTCGCGCTCCGAGGCGAAACAAGCATTTGACGGGGGAGCGCGTTCCACGATGCATGATGATTTTCGTTATTTTTATTTCTTGAAAATCTTTTTTTATCCGAAAAAAGGGTTCAAAATTTGGTGTCTACAGGTTAATGACTAACGATGTTAACCGCCGTTAGTCATTAAGGGCACGTTGATGTATTATCATGAAACTGAGGGGTACCTGGTGTATTTTGAAAATTGCGAGGGTACCTCGTGAATATAAACCGAAAACTCGGGGGTACTTGGTGAGAAAACTGTAATTTTTACATTGCATTAAAATATTATGTGGTTATTTATTTGCAGAAAATTTAACATGAATCGATATTAAGTAGAGGCCGGCAATGGCTGAATTTGATTCCTAATCTTATTCGTACCCTCACCCCCGAACTCAATCTTTGGATCAATGACCATTCATGGAGTCATGACGGGGAAATCTACATTGGATAAGTCCTTAAGTTGTCCCTACGATTTTCCAATATCCAATTAGGTTTACGAGTCTTCCTTTGAAGACTTGTTGGCGATTTCTTCGATTCAAAACGTGTTTCAACAAAACCTTTACAATGAGATAGTCAAATACGCGCTTATCCAGCGTAGGCGAATAAATACAAGCCTACAACTACGCATGTTATATAGACACTAAGATGGTGCTCACAAAGGAGACACTCCTCTCATTTTTGTGGCAGGCAAAAGATTTGCCCGGTTGCTCTCTAATCCCACCAGATGTCCCTTCCACTACTACATTTTTGAGCAAGTGCAACACCTCTAATGCAACGATTGGATATTGTCGTTGCATTATGTCATCTAATGCAACGTTTTTTTGAGTTATTGCAACACCTTTGGCTTAATCGTTGCATAAAGCTGGCTGGCCTTGCATTTGATTATGCTAATGCAACGGCTTCATCACTGGTGTCGCATTTGATATGGCTAATGCAACGACACCAGTAATGGCGTTGCACAAGATGGACTAAGGCAAACATAGAGTGGTCCCCAACTCCCCAATTCTTAACATTGGCGCAAAAGGAAGCTGATGTCCCTCCCTTTTTTTCCTAAAATTACAAAAGTACTTTTATAACATTTCAAAGAAAACCCCCAAACCTCCCACTTGAAACCCTTATTCTAAAACATTACAGTGAAAGAAAAAACCCCAAATCAACAAGTTCAAAGAAACCCCCAAATTCCCTTCGAAAAAAAAAAGAAAACCCCCAAATTGAACTTTCCTCAACAAATTGAACCTAGTTACATATTTCGTGGCTAAAATTTATACGATCCACCGAAATTCGATTCCCTAAATTAACGAAAATCATGTAGAATTGAAGAAGGAGAAACGTCAAAGCGAGGGAAATTGCTGCAGAATTGTTGGCTCCCAACTGGTACAATTTTAGCTCCCAAATGAAGAGGAAGAGAGGTCGAAGCTTGTTTATATAATTCAGATTCTCACCCTGTAAGTTCTTCCCTCTTTATGTTCTTTAATTATTATTTTTTATTTACCGAAGAGAGGTTGAAGCTTGTTTTTCTATGGTATATCTCCTTTACCTCTTTTGAGATGTACCATCAGAATGGAAATTTTATCCCCAAGCTTCACAGGTGAAATACTGAAGTGAAATTTAGAACACTTAGGGATATAGAGTTACAAAAACATTGCCTTGTGAGGTACCATCAGAATTTTCGAACCTTTAATGGACATGCAGAAGATAAAACTATCCCTCCCCACAAAAAAAAAAAAAAAAAAAAAAAGAGAATACGAAACTGGAATGCACAATACCTTGATGAGAAATCAATATAAGCTAGCAAAAAGGATATGTGGAGTGTAAGAAAAGTATGTAGGTTGCAGCATTACCTCAGCAAAAACAGGGAGGATAGTGTAGAATTGGCGGTATTATACAACAGTTATGCTTCTCAAACTGCTGTGTGTTTTTGGCTGATAGTTTGGGTTTATGAGTTCACTTGTAAGAATCTGTGTTAGGATTAGTCGTATACTTTTATCGAGAGAAGACTTAGTATATGAAACAGATACCATGTAGTTAATAGTTATGTAGTATTATCTTATATAGAAAAAGATAGTTATATTTAGATAATAACATTTAATCACCGCTTATTGGTTTACTAATGACAATGCTTGAAACATACTCAGTAAAATGATTTTATCTGCGACAGTAATTGCAAAAACCAGTTGCAGACTTCGTGACGTTTTCACCAATTCCAAAACAGTTTTAGCAATTTATATCAGGACTTGACAGAAATGGCAAATGGGGAACACAACGGTTAATTTTTCATGATATTGAATGGAATTTGTTTTCTTTTCATGAAACTATCGTCATAAAATTTTATACTTGTCTCGAATCAAAAAATAAAATTCAACAATTTTTTTTGGAAATGTTGTACTAGTAACTCTTAGCTTGATGGAAATGAATAGAAAGACAATTGAGAATTAGAACTCTTAGCTTTTCTGTTAGTGCTATACTATTTTGTTTTTTATGATAGTGGGTGTTATTTCCTTCTCCTCTTCTGACATCAAAACACATGAACTTGTCACTCTCCTTTTGATCATGCAGGATACTCGAGTTGGGTGAGGCAGTTGGAACTCAAACTCGAGGTCTTTCGCAAGAACAGATTTCCCTGCTTCCAATCTCAAGGTTTAAATGATGTTTTCTCTTAAGAAAAATGTGCCGATCTGAAAGGTAGTTTGTAGTATCTTGAATATCCGTTTCACTATTTTTCTTAGCAACTTTATATGCCCTTAATTGAAAATTTTAATTGATGATCTGCTGTTGCCATCTTCCTTTTACCTGTCTTCTCTATTTTACCACAGGGTCGTTGTTCTTTGATTTACTTATAGGGTATTATTAAGGGTAATATGAGAATATACAAAGTTAAAACTACTACATATAAAAATTGGCCTATTATTTTGGGATGAGCAGCAGGCTATACTAGAAATGTGGTTAATTATTTAGGGACAATGGGAGTACCTTTTACTAGGATATTATCTTTTTTATGAATGGCACTCTGTGGTTCAGAACGTTTGTTGCCCATTCGTTTCTGGTTTAATCTGTTTTAGGAAGCTACCCTCATTCTTATGCGATCATTGTCCATCACTTCTTTATCTAACGGCTTATGTAACAGAATGAGCGATTTAGTATCCTGAACATGTTTACCTGAATATTTATGATAACGTTTTGGAAAAAAGAGAATATGTACGTAGTAGCATACTACTATCAGCTAGTAAAAGCAACGATTTTATTCTCTAAGACTCATGAATAATTTATCTTTCCTCTTTGCTTTATATATGTAGAAGATCTAATTGTTTAACTTTTTAGTCATGAGATTTAGAGACAAGCTTTGTTGTTCTTAGTAGCACACATCCTTTGTTCTAATTACTTCTGTGAAGAAAGATTATTCAGGTTAAAAGCTTCTTATATTGTTATTCTTTAATTTTTTTTCATTCTTTTCCTCACTTTAATATGGTTCTTGTGTTTAAGTGATATAAATAGTTCAATTACTACTACTAACTAATACTTGTTACTTTTACTGTGGATGTTAATAGGATCGGACTTTGGATTAAATAGAGGTGGTGCTTCTTGGTGGCGACTCCTAAGAGGCTAAGACCCCCAACGTGTGTCTTCTATTTCCTCTTAGAGTAAGTTGGTTTCAATTTGCTTTGGTTTGACATTGTTATGAAATAACTTTCTTTCTTATTCGACGGCTTGGTGTTGTTTTCTTTCATAAATGGAGTTAGTAGGTGAATAATGTTGTATGAACTATATGGGTTTTAAGTAACCAACTACCTTCCAATTTAAAATGCCTTGTGTATTTGATTTGTTTCTCAATATATATATGCTTTATGCTATGGATTGGACTTTATTTATAATATGGATTTTTATTTGAGTGCCCATTTGGTTATTTAACTGTAATAATTTTTCGTATTTACTTTGATGGTGTAGCTTTTGATTAGAGTAACTGTCTTTATTATTACCTTGGAGAAATGGATAGTGCAATTAAGCAGTGGTGGATGGCTCCTAGATGGACTGAGGAATATGAACGAGGAGTTGACAAATATATTGAAAAGGCCTTTTCTACCAAGTCTCATGGAAATCAAATTTGTTGTCCATGTGATAGTTGTTATTATCGTTACTGGCGTCATGAGAATGTTGTGAGAGATCACCTAATTTGTAATGGTTTTGTGCCAAGAACGGACAAGTTGTTAGAACTAGGGATCGAAATCGAAAGAGAAAGATCTCCTTTGGCTGATGATGAACAACCAATATGTGATGATTTCAATGATGATGTAGCAGGCTTGATGTATGATGCACGTGATGCTTTTAGAGAGGGTCCGAATGATGAGGCAAAAAAGTTTTTAAAGTTAGTTGAAGAAGGTCAAGAGGAATTGTATCCTGGATGCAAGATGCATTCAAAACTTTCCTTCATGATCCGACTATTTATTTTGAAGTGTGATCACAGGATGACAAATGTTGCATTTGCTGATATATTAGAGCTTATAAGGGAGGTGTTGCCTGATGCAAAATTGCCTACATCATTTAATGAAGCGAAGAGAATTTTAAAAGTGTTAGGGTTAGATTACACTAAGATAGATGCATGCCCTAATAATTACATGTTGTATTAGGAAGAGAATGCAAATGCTACTAGCTGCCATGTATGTAAGACGCCAAGATGGAAGTCAAATGATACAAAGAATGACACACAACATGAAAACGGAAAAATCCATAGGATTCCTCATAAGATCCTTAGGTACTTTCCAATAAAGAAAAGGCTACAAAGGCTATATATGTGCCAAGAGACAGCAAGACATATGACATGGCATGCTAATGGGCGTGATACAGATCTGTTTTTACAACATCCAGTGGATGGTCAAGCTTGGAAGGACTTTGATTCTATGTATCCAAAGTTTGCCGAGGATCCCCGCAATGTGAGGTTGGGTTTAGCTACAGATGGATTTAGCCCATTCAACTCAATGAGCATAGTTCATAGTACATGGCCGGTTATATTAATTAATTATAACTTACCTCCATGGATGATTATGAAACCAGAGTTTTTGATGCTTGCTTTACTTATCCCCGGTCCTTCTTCCCCAGGTAATAATATTGACATTTATTTGCAGCCCCTAATCAAGGATTTATGGAAGTTGGGGTTGGAAACTTATGATTCTTCAAGCAATCAAAGGTTTGACATGCGTGTAGCTTTGATGACTACCGTAAGTGATTTTCCAGCTTATGCGATGCTTTCAGGATGGTGTACAAAAGGATATTTGGCATGCCCTTCATGCCATTATGAAACTGATTCTAAGTGGTTGCCTTATAGTAATAAGAACTGCTACAGGGCAACTCGTAGATTTCTTGATTCTACTCACCCTTGGCGTCACAATAAGAGGAACTTTGACGGGAGAAGTGAGGACAGAAGTGCACCTATTCCATTGAAAGGAACTGATATTGAGAATATGTTGCGTGATTTTCCGAATGAATTTGGAAAGAAGCAAAAGAAAAAGAGGTGCAATGAGGATGATCCAAACCCATGGCGAAAGTTACCCATACTTTTTCAGTTGCCATATTTGAAGCATTGTTCTAACCCCCATAATCTCGATGTAATGCATATTGAGAAGAATGTGTTTGACAATGTCATTGCGACATTGTTAGACATTCTCGGCAAGACTAGAGATCACGTAAGTGCTCGTCGGGACTTGGTAGAACTTCAAATTATGCCGGAGCTTCAACCAATACAATTAGAAGATGGTACCGAAGAAATCCCAAGATCACGCTTTTGGATGTCACGTGAAGAAAAGCGCAAGTTCTGCCAAGTGATAAAAAATGCTAAGTTGCCACAGGGCTATGCTTCTAATATTGCACGATGTGTGCAGGTTGAAGAAAGAAAAATCACAGGTTACAAGAGCCATGATGCTCATTTTATGATGAATTACTTGTTACCAATTGCTGTGAAAACAACATTGCCTAAAGATGTTGCTAGCCCGTTGATAAGACTTTGTGCTTTTTTCAAAGGCATATGGAACAAAGTTATTGATCCAGGACATCTTGGCAAACTCCATTCGGAGATAGTTGAAACGCTCTGCCTATTTGAAAGAATTTTTCCTCCTGCCTTTTTTGACGTAATGGTGCATTTACCTTTACATTTGGTGGACCAAATTAAGTTGGGCGGACCTGTGAGTTCAAGGTGTATGTACGGAGTTGAGAGGTATCTTCGAGAGTTAAAGCAGGATGTTCGAAACAAAGGCCGTCTAGAAGGCTCAATGGCCGAGGGATACCAAGCTAAAGAATGTGTGGCCTTCATTGCTAGACATCTAAAACGATCAAACATATCCTCACATGATGTTAATAAGTGTAGTGTCTCCAAATCATTTCTCCCTAAGATAGGACGTCCTATCAGGGGAAAGGGAAGGACCTCAAAGAAAAAGTGTAGTGGAAGAATGATTGATCGGATCACATGGGCACAAGCACATCGTTATGTCTTATTCAATTGTGATTGCGATGAAGTTGAAAAATACATAAAGTAAGATAGTAAGTCATAAATTTTATATCTTTTTTTTTATGTGTATTATATGTTACTTAGATGTTTTTTTTTATCACAGTGAACACAAGATATGTGTAGGCGGTAAACGAAAACGAAAGTGGAATTGTGCTCAGGACCACAGCAAGGATTTCATCGAATGGTTTAGGGACAAAGTTGATTTGAAACTTCATGAAAGTCAAGAGATAATCCCGAACCATATCTTATGGTTATCGAAAGGACCTTCTTATATTGCTAAAAAGTACACAGGGTACTCTGTTAATGGATATAGGTTTCATACCATGACGCGCGATGCAAAATGTGTAACTCAAAACAGTGGAGTCACTCTCACAGCAGTAACTCATAGCTTTGCGAGTTCCAAAGATAAAAATCCTATAGTGGGAGATGTCAATTACTATGGTTCAATACAAGACATCCTTGAGATATCTTATCATGGTTATTTTAGTGCTGTTTTGTTTAAATGTGTGTGGTTTCACTCAGAAAAAGATGATGATGAGCTTATTATGGTTAATGTGAATAAGACTATTTACGAAGGAGAACCATTTATCATGGCATCTCAAGCACATCAAGTATTTTTTGTTGAAAATTTAAATAAAGAGGGTTGGCAATATGTTGTTCAAATTCCCCCTCGAGAATTTTCTGATGGTATTGACTTTTGAAATGCTTTTGTCTCGTGTTGCAACTTAAATTTGACATTTTAATTCATTTCATATGATCACAATTTGACTTGTGTACATTATTTTTATCTTTTGGTGTCTGCAGATGAAAGGTAGTAAGTCCAAAATTTCTGGTGTACAAAGCCAGATTCCAGAATATGAACGACAACGTATCGAGAAGTTGAAAAGGAATGCAGAAAAAATGAATGCTCAAGGTGTTGGATTCTTGGCTAACAAGATATTGCAACAAAAAACTAATGCTTTGGATTTGTCAAGTGGAAAGTACAATGAGCTGCTGGAAGAAACAGATGATGAGTCGACATCTAAATATGATGGAGACGATATTGAGGATGAAACCACTAGCAACATCGAAACTGAAAATTTCACTCACCGAACAAAAAAGGTAAAACCTTATAATTTAGTACTTATTCATTCCCCAATTTTAAAACAGCAGGTCACCACCTCATGTTATATTAGTGAAAATCCTAAGTCTATAGTTTATGATGTGAAACATTATGGTCTTGTTAGTTTATTATTTCTAATCCTAGCTCCACGGACTATTAAAAATTCTAGCTCTATAGATCAGTAAAAGTCTGGTTTTTAAGAAAGTCTAGTCTTTCTAATCCTAAATATACCCAATAATTAGGTAATTTTGCATGTGATGTAACAATAGTTTGAGAAATCGTGTTGATATTATAGGTATCAGCTCCACCACAGACTATGGGTGATTATGTGAAGAGGAATTACCCAAAAAGGAAGCAAGGTCAGGTTGAGCAAGTCCGAGATAATATCCCAACTTTAACTGTTCGGAAGATTCAAGAGCACTCTAATCACAAGAAGCAACCAGCTTTCGACCTTATTAACTCTGACAAACAACAACATGATCTTGTGGTTCAAAAGAAGCAAAAAAAAGGTCATTTTGTTCTCCAGGTTCCATGTCAGCATATCTTGAGATTCGAAAAAAGCAATCAGAAAACAATGAAATGGCTACAGAGGATAATTTGATTTTGAGTAATACTAATACAACACCAACAAGAGATGATAGTGGTGATTTACTACAAGTAAATGATAATGACTGCGATGTCAGATATGACCACGATGTCGATTTGGAATGGAATGCACAAGCAAAGATCCGAAAAGGAAGGTATATGTTAGTACTTATATCAATCTTTTGACTCAATCAATAATTTTTAGCTTGTTAGAAATACTAAATAAATACTTGAACTAATATAGTTGCTAAAAAGAAGAAGCATCGAGGGCCAACAAAGCTTATAAAGGTTCATGCACGTACAAGAGAGGAGCGCCAAGTGATTATTTTGAACTCCTTTGGCCAACCAGTCGGACCTACGAAGGAAATTGTTGAAGAATTTAAGTTCTTCTTAGGAACTTTGGGGAAGGATCCCGATCTTGCGCCACTTAATTATACCAAATTTCCAAGTCTGCCCACGCATGACAATATATGGGAGTATGTTTTGGTATGTTGCTGAATTTAAGTTCTTTTGTATAAGTTCAGAGTCAAATATACGTACTAGAAATATGATTTGGTATGTTGCAAATTTTAGTTCTTTTCTATAAGTTCGATAGTCAAATATGTTAAGAGTGCTAGGAATTTTACTGTGGCACTTTAATTATTGACATAGGAAAAGTATATGGTTCCTGAAAGTGGAAGAAAATATGTTATGGAGGCTGTGAATGCAAGCTGGCGTAGTTATAAATGCAGATTTAAGAAGAAGCACTTCTATCAATATGCTACTGATGAGTTGCGATGGGCTAACAAACCCGACACTATTTCGGTACCTCAGTTTCAGGATCTCTTGGATTATTGGCATTGTGAAAAGATTGAGGTACTTAATGAGACGTTCCTTATATATTCTTGTAATAATATAGTATATGTATTTATAACTACTTTTATTGCATAGGAGGAAAGTAAGATCAATAGAGACAATCGCCTATTGTTAGATGATATGCATACAATGGGACGCAAGTCTTTTGCAATTTTATGACATGAAATGGTAAATACTTTATCTCGTTTCTAGTTAATTTTCTAGTGATTTATGTAATACTTGATATATTTTGGTGATGTGTCTTATATTCTGGTGCTACCTTGCCCTACAGTTTTCAAATTCTTTTTACTTGAGCAATGCTTTTCTAGTCTGATGACTCACTAGGTTTAGACATTCTGATTATTTCAGTTACCTTATCATTTAGATGTGTTTTGTATTCTCTTCACTTATTGTTAGCAACCTAATTTTCATTGTTTTTTAAATAGCAACAAGCGGACTTGAATAAGAAAGAACCTTCCCATGCAAACGTCTATATAGAATCAAGGAAAACAGTTCCTGGGAGAACATACCTTACCGACAATGAGAAAACTGAAGAGAATATTGTGAGTTAACAAGTTGTACTATTATATTATTTTCTACTTTTTATAACTTAGTAATAAGATACTAAATTTATGTTTCATTATTAGGCAAAGATAGATGCTATAAAGTCATCCCAACACGATGAAGGTAGCAACTCCAAAGTTCCTTACTTTGAAGTAATACAAGATCCTAAAAGCAAAAGCCGCTTACGGCTATTCGGAAAAGGTGTGACGAAGACTGATTTGAAGAAAAAAGATAAAAAATCAGGTTTCATAATTCCGCAGGAATTCTTGGAGAGTATGAAAACAGAGTTGGTGCAACAACTTGCACCGAGTGTTATATCTATGATTGTATCTCAACTTCAAGAAGCTAATCCTGGAATAGATCTTGTTATTCCTAATTTTGCGAGCCCATCGATTCCAAAGGATGCTTCTAGTTCACCGCACATCAGTGTACAAAATGGGCTATCTGCTAGTGGGACAGTTAGTCAGGTACTGTTTTTTTTTCTATCTAGTTCTTCCTCTTCTGTCTTATACTTCTATTTTCTCCTTCCCTAAACTCAATTCTTCTTCTTTAATTTCAAAGCTATTATAGTTAAGGATAAGGAAACAATGAATTTGGGGTTGTCAAATTTGGATATATGTTTTTGCTTTAACACACAAAAATGGCTTATGGTATTCTCTTTTCAGGGTAATTTAACTCCCCTGTTAGTGTCTTTTCTTTGGTTAGTTTTTTGTTTGTTTTGGAATTGTGAATATACATGAATGACTCAAAAGTTCTAACAAATGATTGCTATTCGCGATTGAATGAATGTGAAGTATACAACGCAAAATTTAAGGAAATAGAACTTTTATTAAATCCTACATGTGTAGCTTAAATATGTATCATTTAACTTACACCCACCTATTGTAATCTCGCATGTCTCTTATATATATGAACTTACTATTTGGTATGAATTTCACATTTTTCATTACAATTCATGTACTTCATAGATAATCACTTCAGTTGAGTCTTGTAATTGACAAGGAAATTGAAACAGGTGGATATAACTTCTTTATCTATTGGTTATAACTAAGATTTTGTAGTACTTGTGGCCACTAATTATATATATTGCTATTTATGGTTGATTTTTGAGCTGCTTTGTTTAAAGAGATGGACTAAGAAGCTATTAGTATTAGTTATATATTGAGGGAAAACACTTTTCAAGTCCAACCATCTTAACCACACTTCAAGCAAAGAGAACTAGCTAGTATAGAAAGATGAAATGGGTGAGTGGATTTACATGTTGATTTAACTTGGTTGTTGATCTTCACTTTGTCTCAGCAACTTATCTCTGCTATATTTTTTAAATTGTGTGATTTTACTCAGTGCATATTTATTAAACTTTTTCTAATGATAGTTCATGAGTTTTTAGTTTCAACCTTGTAACTGTTTGTAATTACTATCTGATACATCATTATATTGACTTGTAGGTGCGTGAAGAATTATAAGAATCTGACAAATGAGATGGTGGAGGTTCCTTTTGGTTTTTTGCATCATCTTGTGGTTTTTAGTTAAGTTAGATTTGTTATAGGGAGATGAAACACTGATTCATTGAAACAATTAAGTATTTTTGTAATGTCTTTTGGCACCAAACTTGTAATGTTACTTTTTATGTTAATTGAAATATCTTTTTATGTCAACAATATGTTATTGTACGTTGTTGTTATTATTATTATTATTATTACAACTACTACTAGTACCGTTGCATTAGGTGCTTATATCGTGTTTTTGGATAATGGTGAAGTTGCGTTGCATTAGTAGTGAGCCGTTGCAAAAGAGAATGTTCCATGAGCTAACAACACTTTTATGGTACCGTTGCATTAGCAGTCAATCTAATGCAACGGCTGAGTATAGGCGTTGCATTAGACCAGTTTTACGTTGCATTAGAGCTAATGCAACGCCAGCGGATGCAATGGTTCAAACTCGTTGCATTAGAGCTAATGCAACACGTAATGGTCTCTATGACAACGAATTCAAGCGTTGCATTAGACTAGAAATGTAGTAGTGTTCCTAACTCACAACTCTTGTGTGTTTAGAAGGTAATATATGCCACTCAACCTAGTTCAGTCGACTGAAAAATGACATTTACTCTTTACCTTTGACCCCTTGACCCACTTTCAATCCAATAATGCAACACATAAAGACCATGAGTACGTACTTTTATAGATTGTAATGGGGCTAAGGTTAAGGGTATGGAAATAATTTTGGAATGTGGTGGATAAACCAAGAATGGAGGAGCATAAACTAACAAAACTAGGCCAAGGACGCCTTCATAACTCCAACTACCAACTTTTCTAAAATACCACTCACATTTTTCTCAAATCAAGCACCACTTTTACTTTCTTTGATTTAATTTCTTTCCGAATCTTCACCTTAATCTTTTTTCAACCCTTTTGTCTCCTTTTTTTCTTTGCTTGTTTTCTAACTAGCACACATAAAAGAATGAATAACTATCAAAATAAACCAATTACTCTACTGATGCTCCCCCAAGCTAGGCTTGGGACAAGAATCGAATAAGGTTAAGGGCTTGTAGTGTAGGTTAGTGATCATAAACAGTTAGAAAGGCTTAATGGGGCTAGAGATGGAATAATGTAATCAATCACAAGTCTAGAGCTAGAAACTATAAAATGAACGCATCAATCATGTCAAAATATACGCATATAAAATTTCGAAGAGTACAGGGTCAAAACCAAGATTGATATCACAATAAAGGAACTAATCACCAACAAACAAGGAAGACTGCATGAAACATAGGCATCCATGGCTCAAATAATCTCACAGTCTAACCAACTTAGTTCCACAATCAATGCAAGTGCCACAAGTATCATGCAATCAAGGGTCATGAGAGATTAGAAATCAAATGATAATGTATTTCATAAAACGGTAAGGGATAAGAATAAGAAAAAGGCGGAGCCATAATGAATTGACTCACGCAATAAGGTAGGCAAATGATGCAGGTTCAAACCCGATCTAGTTCTAAGGGTAGGGATGGGCATTTAAAATTCATGATTTGGGAGATCGCACTTTTCTCATGGGCCTAGGCGAGCCTTAAAAAATATATTTTGAATTAAAATGGCCGGGCCTCAAAAGAGGTTGCCTACGTATCCATGATGGAATCAGGCCAGTCGTAGCTCTTAACAATTTTAACTGGTGGCCGAGCATTTTGCTTGGAGCCATTTGCAATGAATTAAGCATTGATTTGGGAGAGGTCTTTGGCAAGGGTGGACAATGATGTAGGTTTGGTTTGGTTGCCTACGTTTCTTTAGAAGAATCAGACCATTCGTAGTTCAGGTTGATGAATGAAAAAATGCCCTAACTTTTGCCTAAGTCGCCATTATGGGTTTTCGACCTAGCGGGCTTTGGTTTGTCTTTAATGACTTATTGGAATGCAATGTGATTGTGGGTTGTTAACGAGAAGGGTTTTTGATAGAGGTACACTACTACAAAAACGCCTTTATAAGTTCCCCTTTAAAAGTCGCTTGTTTTTTATGTGCGACACTAAAACTTTTGAAGTCCCATTTTATAATAGAGGCGACACGTAAAGTTGTTTGTAGATATTTTAAAAAGACTAGCGTGTCGCCTGTTATATAAAACGGTTTTTTCACCAAATACCCCTGACAAATAAATTTATTCACCAAATACCCCCACTTTTTTCAAAATTCACCAGATACCCCTGACCTTTAAAAAAATTCACCTGATACCCCTAACCTTTAAAAAAATTACCCAAAATGCCCTTAATGACTAACGGCGGTTAACTCCGTTAGTCATTAATCCTAATTAACCCTAAAAAAACCCTAATTAACCCTAAAAACCCTACAAAATTCTAAGTCAATCCAATTAACCTAAGTCAACCCAACTATCTCTCTCTCTCCCCCTAACCCACCCAAACCCCACCACCCCCACCCACCCCCCTCCCCCATCCCCTCGGCTCCCCCATCCCCCCCCACGCAGCCCCCCACGCAGCCACCCCCACCCTCGCAGCCCACCCCACGCAGCCCACCTCCACCCCCACCCATGCAACCCACCCCCGCATCCCCCTGTCCCCCTCCCCGCAGCCCCGCAATGCCCCCTCACTCTCAACCCCACAAAACCAGGCCTGACACCGCCCGAATCCGCAACCCCCTCCCTTTCTCGTCACTCACTCATCGTCAATATCCATCTCTCCCCTTCTCTCTCTTCGCACAAGCAACCGAGTGACACCACCAGCCACTATCGGTTGCACCACCAACCATGAGCTTCTCTTGAAAAATTTCGGGGTTGCAATTGATTTTCGTGGAAAACAGGGGGCCAAGACGCACAACGAATTGCAATTAATTTTAGGGGGGTGTTGCGGGGTGGGGGAGGAGGAGAGGGGAGGCGCGGTTGCGGCCAGCGGGGGAGAGGGAGGGGGAGCTGCGTGGGAGGGGGGAGGGGGGGGGGAGGGAGGGAGGGAGGCGATGGGGCTGGGATTGTTGGGGGTGGTGGTGGGTCAAATGTGGTTGTTGGGGCGGTGGTGGTGGCCGGTGGGGGGTGGGGTTGTTGGGGCGGTGGTGGGGTTGGGGTTGTTAGGGAGGAGGGTGGGGGCTGGTAGGTTAGGGGAGAGAGAGTGGTATAGGGTTAGTTAGGGTTAACTAGGTTGATTTAGGGCTAATTAGGTTGAATTAGGGCTAATTAGGTTGACTTAGGGCTAATTGGGTTGACTTAGGGCAAACTTGTAAATAAACGCTAACGGAAGACTAACGTCCGTTAATAAAAGGGTATCTGGTGAATTTTTTTAAAGGTCAGCGGGTATCTGGTGAATTTTGAAAAAAGTGGGGGTATTTGGTGAATAAATTTATTTGTCAGGGGTATTTGGTGAAAAAACCGTATATAAAATGTGACTCTAAAATTTTTAATGTCGTACATTAGAAATAGGCGACACTTATACATCTTTAATTTTAATTTCAGTTTCCTTCCTTACAAATCTAATGACATAGTATTCGTGTCGCCTATTACAATAAAGCGACTCAAACACTATGCGTGTCACACTCAATATAATAAACGATACCTAAACTCCCTAATTTTAAACTAAAATTTCCCTACAGAGTCAATTGAAGTTTTATTATTCTAGTTTACGTGTCGCTTGTTAAAATAAAGCGACTCATATGCCTTACATGTCATAGTTTATAGTACAAGCTACACAAAGAACCAAAGGAAAGAAAAAAATTAAGAAACCAAAACCGCGGGATTTCATCACGATTGCCGGCATGAAGATTTCCCTAAAGAGAATTATGGAAAAAAAAAATTATCTTGATCTTTCTTTCCAAGACTCTTTCGATCTCCTTCTTCACCCAAAACCCTTACAATCTTCTTCTTCCCAAAAGCCCGTTAATCCTGCTGTTCTGACAAGAGTAATTCACTATCATATCAATAGCAATTTTCTTCCAAATTGGGCATTTGATTCAGCGTCGGCACAAGAGCAATTCATCTTCATAATTTTCGCCCAGTATAAGAAGTCACTCAATTGATCCAAGAAGTTCAATGGGGTTTATTTGATTTGTTCAATTTCTACGAAATGGAAGTGTATTCTATTAATCTGTAAGTTTAGACTTTAATTCTTTGTGTTTATGCTATTATCCTTTTATCTCTTATCAAATTGGGCATATTGAATTGAATTGATTAAATTGGGCGTTTGTTTAAAAAAAAATTATTTAGTGAACCTAATATATCTTCATAATTTGGGCGAAATGGGCATTTGATTAAAATTGGCGGGGCTGGGAGATGTGGGAGATGCGGGTGACTCGAGGGAAGGAGAGTCGAGGGAAGAGGGCTGTGGGGGAAGGAAAGAGGGGCGTGGAAGATGGTGAGGATATAGGAGTGTGCTGAAGGTGCGAGGGTGAGTGCAGGGGAGTGTGCGGCCATGCGGGGAAGGCTGGGCAGGCGAGCCAGCAGGGGAGGGTGTGCTATAGCGTAATTTTGACGCGTTTTGGTGATTTTATTGTTGATTTGCTTGATATTTAGTGGAAATTGAAGTGTATATGCGTTTTTTTGGCACTTACGTTGCTGTTTGGCATTAATGTAGCTGAATTTGTGTGTGATCTGAATCAGGTTTTTCTTTATTATTGCAATTGAAGTAGAATTCGTATGAATTTAGTAAAATTAGTGCTGGATTTGAGTGTACTTAGTTGAGTTCATCGGTTGCGTTCGATGTGCATTTAAACGATAGAAATGTAATTAGTTACTATTAGTATAAGCAGTTAATAATTGATGAATAATTTCAATTCTACTGAATTTGTATTTAAGTTGTTTCTTTGGCACTTTTTTTTCTTAAGTAGTTAATCTTTTGTATAAGTAGTTATTAATTTTTAGAAGTACATTGCAATTAGTGCAAGTGTTCTAGAATTGTCGAAAACAGTACTAAGGAACATGTGAAAAGTTCCCAGAAGAAAGGAATTAGAATGTATATGTTGGGACATTGGTGTAGAAATAATTGCATATAGATGATTTGTGTTGTGTCTTGTGTCACTGATTCTTCTTCTTGAAGCTATTTATCTCAGGTTAAAGCAACTTCTGTTGGTTTGTGTTTTAAGCAAGTATTGTACAGATCACAGAACCTGTTTTCAAATTCCAAATTTTCTTGGCAAGCTCCTTTTATGATATTGCATAATGATGCTTGATCCCTAGACATTGTGTCTATATTACTTGGCAATTATGCTGTTAAGTTCTAACCACCTTTCTTTTGACCCCCTATTTTCGGTTTCTTTTGAGGTGTGGGTTTTGGGTTTAGATCTGTGGCGGTAAAACCTTGACTGGGAAATTAAAGCGCCGGACACCTCCACCTTACCCGTCCTCGTTTCCTGGAGTCTGCTTATGGATTATGACTCCAATACTGTTCAACAGCCGTTCAGCTTTGTTTAGTTGTCCTGCAAGTAGATTTGTTTTCTGACTTTCAGTGTTTTTTAAAACTATTAACGGGTCCTTCATGCAGTAGAAGCTCTCTTCCATTTAGAATCTTAGGATTCATATGACCTGTAAGGTGTAGGCTTTAGTAGCTATTGTAATCTTTTATTTGAAGATAATAGAATATTCTGGAGCTGATTCTTCTTCTTGAAGCTACTTATCTCTGGTTAAAGCAAATTCTATCGGTTTGTGCTTTGGACGAGCTATATTGGAATATTATAATTGTATTAGAATAATAGTGGATGATTGCAGCACTAGTTACGGATTGCCGCACTACTCAAACAGGTTCAAGGTTTGAGTAGTGTTGTCTGCTTTGTGCTGCGTGTGTGGAATTGTTGCTTTGTGCGAGTGTGTTTTGTTTGTGCGAGAGTCTGCTGTCACATTTTGCTGCTGCCACCTTCCCTGTTGTTGGTTGCTGTCAATGGGTTTTGTTTTGTGCAGGTCAGATTATTGCTTTCTGATATTTGGTGATTTACTGAATTATGGTGATGACTCACAATGATGATGATGATCAAGAAAACTTTGAGGAAAGCAATTTAGGAAAATGTTGCTCGTGTGCATATTCATACAGGATGAACTTATTAATTAGATAGTTTATCCTACATATAAATGCGAGAAGATTTACGTAAAAACACAGCTATTGAATATATATTGGATCTATAAGATCAGTTATAATACGATTCACATGAAAATTTTGGCAACACAGAAAAAAATACAGATGATAAAAGACAGAATATTTTTTGTTGCACCAGTCAAAACATTGTAATAGCATACAACACCATGATCAGAGGGAATTTGATTTATACAAATACCATTTTGAAACTACTGCAACTAGTTAAGCATCTTTGTTAGGTCTTAGTCGGGCTTAGAAGTATTCTAGACCTAACTAGGTTAGTCATACTAATACTCCTTGCACACCATTCATGGAAGAAAGGATCAACAAGGCCAAGTTATATTTCTCGACTCTTCATGTTATTGGTGGTAAATATCTTGTTTAAAAGTTAGATGATATGTGCTTGTTGTTATGGACTATATGATCTATAAGTTTGTCTTATTAGTGGAAAAGTTTGTCTTGTTAGATGCTATGTGCTTGTTGTTGGATTTTTTACTTTTTTTTTTATTGATATCTATACCACAAACTCTCTTCGTTCATTAATATTAAATTGTTGGAAGGTTGATTTTACCGATATGTTGCATTGATTTGTTGCATTGTTATATTTAATTACTCGTTTCCTTAATTTTGTAGGATATTGCTATCTTACCAGCTTATACCGATCCCATCCTACCCACGCTCACCGATATAAAGTAGGATCCTTGGCTACCTTTGGCCCCATACATAAGTGAGGTATGTATATTTAGTGTGACCCCTCTTTTCCTAGTTGCACTCTCATATTAGGTGAATATGCTTAAATTGTATTTTTATATGTTACGAATGATTACAAGTGTCATTTTCCATTAAAAAGTTACAATGATTTTATACTAAAGCTGATCACTACCCCGAAGAGCATGCAGAACTAAAACTATTTGATTTGAATTAGTACATGTGTATACATTATTGATATGCATCTGGCCAATTAGCATATTCATTTGAAGAGCACTAATTCAATTGATAGGCAAAAAGCAATTTATACTCATCCCTTTCCATCAAAAGTAAGTGTTCTAAGTTGTTAATTGAGCTCAATTTTTTAAATCTAAACTTTTTCTCTCAAAAAAATTCATTTGAAAATGCATACGTATTATGTGAACAAGATGTCACTGGATGTTGATACTACTTTGCCTTCAAAGAGGAGAAGCTTTCTTGTTCGCTTCCGCAGGAGTTGGAATAGATGGTGTGCAAGTAAAAGGACATATATCCATGTAAGTTTTAGATCATAATAAAATTTTCTTTATGTTCTCTTTTAAAGGTTGAATTGATCCTAGATTATTCTTCATCCCAAATAAAAACTGCATATATCTGGCCACACAACAACCAAGCCACCACGTGACCACACCTTTGCAAACCCACTGCAGCCTACCACTATCTCTATAAACCCACTGCATACCACAATTGCATAGAATAATAGTTTGCAGCAATATAGTAGTATTGGATTCAAATTAAAGTTCAGTTTCATCTTGCATTTTGTATTAGCTAGGTAAGAATGGATTTGAGCAAGTTATAGGACTTGGGTGATCTCCAATTATGAGGAGAGTGTTTATATAAGTTGAATGTTGTATTTGAGCAAGTTATCAAACTTGGATGATCTCCAATTATAGGGGAGGTGTTGCCGAATTTTCTAAGAGACCCCTCCCCTTCATAAGCAAATTACACTTTGATGCTTAAACTATGATATTATTGTTTTGATGTTTAGGGTTTATCGGACTTGGCAAGTCAACAACAAAGGAAATCGCAAGTCTCTAAGATGGAAAGAAGTTTTAGTAAGATTGCACATGATTATTTTTATTATTGTTTTATTCATATATCTATTATTAGTGCTTTAGTGTTTAATGTGGCATTATATTTGTGTCTTAGTGTTCTCGACATCCGGAAAAAGTGGAATGTGGCTATTACGTCATGAAGTACATGTATCAAATAGTTTTACTTGGATTACAAAGTATTGGTAATCTGGAAGAGGTATGCATATTTTTTATTAAACTTCATCTTTCTTTTTTTTTTTTACTTTGCGTCTCTATTCAAACTTACTAAGTGTGCATTATTTTGTTTGAGTACAGATATTTTCTTCAAACCCGTACTCTCAAGAGGAGATTGACAATGTTCGAGAAAAATGGAGTAGATATTTCATTAGTAGTTGTTTGTAATTTTTTTTTTACAATATTTAGATATAAAGAACTTGGAAATTTTGTAGGTTAATTCTTTTGGATACGTAGTCACTTATACGCTCCAACATTTTCGAGTTGTTGGACCAACTTCTTTTTTGAGTTAATAAAGGCAACTTTTTGGGATTATGCAGATTGTTGCATTACTTTTTTTTTTTTGGGATGAAATAATTTATATTAGCAAAAATAATCAAAAAAAAATTTAGGTGTCGTCTCCACGAACAAGTGACTCGATAGCACAATAAAATACTATAGAAGCACACTTTAGGTGTGCACCTCTGATTATTACAGGCGACTCCTAATAGTTGTATAATTTTTTAAAAGATATCTTTCGTGTCGCCTTTTATATAATAGGCGACTCAAAATGATAATTAAAGTATTAAAAATACTACATAAAATACTTTTTGTGGCGCCTATATATTTTACAGGCGACTCGTAAAGGTTTACTAGTTCTTTTCTTTTTTTTAAATATATCTTTTGTGTCGCCTATTTGCATAATAGGCGACTCGGTATAATCAATAAGTTTTTATAATAATTCAAAAAACTTTATTCATGTCGCCTACAAACATCAGAGGCGACTCATAATGGTTTATTAATTTATTTTTGTAAAAAAATATATATCTTTCGTGTCGCCTCTTACATGAAAGGCGACTTGCATAATAGCATATGTGTCGCCTTAAAGGGGCGACTCTAAAACTCCAAATAGTTTTAGAGTCGGTAGCTTCAGAGTCGCCTCTTAGGCGACACTATAGGCAATTTGGAGGCGACTCGCAAAGGTGTTTTTGTAGTAGTGATTATTGATGATTCACCTAACACCCAAGCATCTACGAAAACAAAGAAAACCTGTGAGATACCTTCCAGACCTGCACTGACTCTTACCAGGCCTAAAAGAAAACCTCAACGGGAGTTCATATCCTTACATATGAGCAATGATGCCATATTTGAGTATCTTCATTTCAGAAATTTGTTCTACCTTGTAGGACCCACTCCAGATCCCTGAGGAAGACCGAAAAGGGCCAAATTGGGACAAAAATGCCTATTGCAAGTACAATGGAGGAAATGGACATAGAACTAACGATTGCTATAGGTTAAAGCACCTTATCCAAGACATGATAGAAGATAGAAGGTTTCCAGTTCTCTCGAACAAGACCCTAAATAAGATAGATGTCGCTCTAGTAGGGAAAGATGTTGACATGGCTACAAAGGATTATTTAAAACTCCGATGGGCAAAAAGGACCTTCACCCCACTAAAAATGACGTATACTCAAATTTTTCACCAACTCTAGGCTAAAAGGATCAATTTCCCCAATTGGGCCCTTAGAAAACCCACCTAAAGAGGAAAGAAACCCGAAATGGGATAAAGACTCCTATTGGGAATACCACAGGGGGAGAGGTCACCATACTGAAAGGTGTATGGGCCTTCAGGCGATTATCCAAGATATGATCGATGACAAAAGACTTCAGTTGCTATCAGATCCAGACTACGTAGACATAGCCCCTGTCCTAATAGCATATATTCACTAAAATATTTGGACTCACTTAGGTCCAATCAGCATAAAAAATATATATACCTCCTCTCTTTTCATATAGAAACTGAACTCATGAAAGACCGAAGCGACGAAACTATCTCTTCATGTGACGTAGGGAGTCTAGACTTAGGATTTCTTTTTCTGTTTCATTTATCTTATTTTGCCTAGTCTGATATAGGATTTCCCTTTTTATTGCATGTACTCATAACTTTCAAATAATAAATGAGTTTTTATTTATTTTCTAACCTTGCATTAATGAGCATCAACGGAAATCACGATCGTCGCCTAAAAAGAAAATAAATTTATAATTCTCATGACTTTTCTAATAAAGGCAATGAACGTAATTGTCATAAAAGAGGCATCCCTCCCTTTCTCCAATCCTTATCATCCACTTCAACCTAAATACATAGCATTCCTCCTTTTAACCTATCTCATGGGAAGTACACTTGACATCAATTCAATGTAAAGGGCAAGAAAAAAAAGAGCAACAACGAAAAAAAAGCAAAAAAAAAACAAAAAAAAAATCAAAAGCAAAAAAGAAATGAAAAAAAAGTGTAAAATATCGAAAAAAAGAAGTGTTGCAAATAAGCCCATCAAAATGTACTTCTTTCAAAACCTTTAACCTTCAATCCCATAACTTCCATAACCAAAAACCATTGCAAGCCAAATCACACCACTACTACAAAAACACCTTTGCAATTCGCCTCCAAATTGAGGCGACTCTGAAGCTACCGACTCTAAAACTATTTGGAGTTTTAGAGTCGCCCCTTTAAGGCGACACGTATGCTATTATGCAAGTCGCCTTTCATGTAAGAGGCGAAACGAAAGATATATATTTTTTTTACAAAAATAAATTAATAAACCATTATGAGTCGCCTCTGATGTTTGTAGGCGACACGAATAAAGTTTTTTGAATTATTATGAAAACTTATTGATTATACCGAGTCGCCTATTATGCATATAGGCGACACGAAATATATATTTAAAAAAAAGAAAAGAACTAGTAAACCTTTACGAGTCGCCTCTAAAATATATAGGCGACACAAAAAGTATTTTCTGTAGTATTTTTAATAATTTATAAATCATTTTGAGTCGCCTATTATATAAAAGGCGACACGAAATATATCTTTTAAAAAATTATGCAACTATTAGGAGTCGCCTGTATTAATCAGAGGCGACACCTAAAGTGTGCTTCTATAGTATTTTATTGTGCTATCGAGTCACTTGTTCGTGGAGGCGACACCTAAAATTATTTTTGATTATTTTTGCTAATGTAAATAATTTCATCCCAAAAATAAATAAATAGTAATGCAACAATATCACTCAATGCAAAAAACTGAATGATCCCAAAAAGTTGTCTTTATTAACTCAAAAAAGAAGTTGGTCCAACAACTCGAAAATGTTGAAGCGTATAAGTGATCCAAGAAGAAGAATCAGCTTCAGAATATTCTATTATCTTCAAATAAAAGATTACAATAGCTACTAAAGCCTACACCTTACAGGTCATATGAATCCTAAGATTCTAAATGGAAGAGAGCTTCTACTGCATGAAGGACCCGTTAATAGTTTTAAAAAACACTGAAAGTCAGAAAACAAATCTACTTGCAGGACAACTAAACAAAGCTGAACGGCTGTTGAACAGTATTGGAGTCATAATCCATACGCAGACTCCTGGAAACGAGGACGGGTAAGGTGGAGGTGTCCGGCGCTTTAATTTCCCAGTTAAGGTTTTACCGCCACAGATCTAAACCCAAAACCCACACCACAAAAGAAACCGAAAATAGGGGGTCAAAAGAAAGGTGGTTAGAACATAACAGCGTAATTGCCAAGTAATATAGACACAATGTCTAGGGATCAAGCATCATTATGCAATATCATAAAAGGAGCTTGCCAAGAAAATTTGGAATTTGAAAACAGGTTCTGTGATCTGTACAATACTTGCTTAAAACACAAACCAACAGAAGTTGCTTCAACCTGAGATAAATAGCTTCAAGAAGAAGAATCAGTGACACAAGACACAACACAAATCATCTATATGCAATTATTTCTACACCAATGTCCCAACATATACATTCTAATTCCTTTCTTCTGGGAACTTTTCACATGTTCCTTAGTACTGTTTTCGACAATTCTAGAACACTTGCACTAATTGCAATGTACTTCTAAAAATTAATAACTACTTATCC
Organism: Beta corolliflora; assembly: GCA_947648045.1. Taxonomy (NCBI): domain Eukaryota; kingdom Viridiplantae; phylum Streptophyta; class Magnoliopsida; order Caryophyllales; family Amaranthaceae; genus Beta; species Beta corolliflora. Next base: position 51,815 of record CANSZD010001080.1, on the reverse strand, counting down.
AAAAGATTAACTACTTAAGAAAAAAAAATGCCAAAGAAACAACCTAAATACAAATTCAGTAGAATTGAAATTATTCATCAATTATTAACTGCTTATACTAATAGTAACTAATTACATTTCTATCGTTTAAATTCACATCGAACGCAACCGATTAACTCAACTAAGTACACTCAAATCCAGCACTAATTTTACTAAATTCATACGAATTCTACTTCAATTGCAATAATAAAGAAAAACCTGATTCAGATCACACACAAATTCAGCTACATTAATGCCAAACAGCAACGTAAGTGCCACAAAAACGCATATACACTTCAATTTCCACTAAATATCAAGCAAATCAACAATAAAATCACCAAAACGCGTCAAAATTACGCTATAGCACACCCTCCCCTGCTGGCTCGCCTGCCCAGCCTTCCCCGCACACTCCCCTGCACTCATTCTCGCACCTTCAGCACACTCCTATATCCTCACCATCTTCCACGCCCCTCTTTCCTTCCCCCCAGCCCTCTTCCCTCGACTCTCCTTCCCTCGAGTCACCCGCATCTCCCACATCTCCCAGCCCCGCCAATTTTAATCAAATGCCCAATTCGCCCAAATTATGAAGATAAATTAGGTTCACTAAATAATATTTTTTTAAACAAACGCCCAATTTAATCAATTCAATTCAATATGACCAATTTGATAAGAGATAAAAGGATGATAGCATAAACACAAAAGAATTAAAGTCTAAACTTACAGATTAATAGAATACACTTTAATTTCGTAGAAATTGAACAAATCAAATAAACCCCATTGAACTTCTTGGATCAATTGAGTGACTTCTTATACTGGGCGAAAATTATGAAGATGAATTGCTCTTGTGCCGACGCTGAATCAAATGCCCAATTTGGAAGAAAATTGCTATTGATATGATAGTGAATTACTCTTGTCAGAACAGCAGGATTAACGGGCTTTTGGGAAGAAGAAGATTGTAAGGGTTTTGGGTGAAGAAGGAGATCAAAAGAGTCTTGGAAAGAAAGATCAAGATAGAAAAATGTTTCCATATTATCTTTAGGGAAACCTTCATGCCGGCAATCGTGATGAATTCCCGCGGTCTTGGTTTCTTAATTTTTTCTTTCCTTTGGTTCATTGTGCAGCTTGTACTATAAACTATGACATGTAAGGCATATGAGTCGCTTTATTTTAACAAGCGACACGTAAACTAGAATAATAAAACTTCAATTGACTCTGTAGGGAAATTTTAGTTTAAAATTAGGGAGTTTAGGTATCGTTTATTATATTGAGTGTGACACGCATAGTGTTTGAGTCGCTTTATTATAATAGGCGACACGAATACTATGTCATTAGATTTATAAGGAAGGAAACAGAAATTAAAATTAAGGATGTATTTTTTTTTTTAAAGTAAGATGAAGTCCCTTGCAAGGAAGGGGGGAAATTGGGGATCCCTCCTTGCAAGGGGTGAGACTCGATCCCAGGATCTCTGGGATCGGAGGTGAAGCCAACACCACTAGGCTATTACCTGCTGCTCAAAACTAGACCATCCTTAACAAATGGCTACTAGATAAATTTTCTAAGATCATGATTCAAATTTGAGTTTGAATAGCTGCCCATATTGTATAGGTGTCGCCTATATCTAATGTACGACATTAAAACTTTTAGAGTCACATTTTATATAACAGGCGACACGCTAGTCTTTTTAAAATATCTACAAACAACTTTACGTGTCGCCTCTACTATAAAATGGGACTTCAAAAGTTTTAGTGTCGCACATAAAAAACAAGCGACTTTTAAAGGTTGACTTATAAAGGTGTTTTTGTAGTAGTGAATTCTTTTGCCTCCTCTAGAAAGAGGCGACCTTTCAGAGACTGATTTGATAAAAGGATTTATCAGCAGACTGTGTTGTGTGATGTCATGCAACTCATTGATTCCTTGTTGTTCAGTCGCTATTGCACCAAAACTATCTAGTGCCTTGTAATCTGCACTGCTATTCTCTTGAAGGTCAGTGTAGTTTGCCTCTAGTCTGACGACAGCGCTACAAGATCTACTATTATACTCTTTAACTCGTCAATCTGTTCATGAAGCATTCTTGACATGTTGCATATTTCCTGCAATGGATCGTCCAACAGGAGATTAGAAATGGAGTGATGGTGGAGAGAAAGGAATGGATGAAAGAATGTATGTTTTAAAAGTTGAGCTTCTGGGAACGAATCTGAGGATCCCAAATGAGTGATTTTTTTGTTTGTCTTAGGATACACCTAAATCTATATGTATGCATGAATCCTTTGGATGCACATAGACCTAATGCATGTATGCATGACTCAATATATGCGCTCGAACTTATAAAGGCTGCCTACATATCCCAAAAGAGGGAATCAGATTGCTTGTAGTTCAGGACTACTAAATGTGGAATGCATGAAATGAAATGGAGAGCTTGTATGCAATGAGACTTCTATGGACTCTAGTTATGCATGAATGCTGGACTATGCAGTGAAAATGAATTCTAGTATGAATGCAGTCCTAATGGATATGAAATTCTATTGACTTTAGAATCCTAGACTTGATAGCCTTCTAACGATTTTAGAATTGGGGGTTACTAAATACCGCCCGTATTTACTTGAAATCGCCCGTATTTTTTTTAAAATACTCCTAAACTACCCCCTACAAATACTACCCCATACCCCCCACACTCTCTCACTCTCTCACTCTAACACTCTCTCACTCTCTCACTCTCTCACTCTCACTCCTCACTCCCACCATAGCCACCACCACCAAAGCCACCACCACCCCCAAAGCCACCACCACCACCACTGCCACCACCACCACACGGCAACCACCACCACACGGCAACCACCACCACCGGGCGAGGAAGGCGCGTGGCGACCACCGGAGCGAGGACGAAGAAGACACCGACGCCGACCACCACCACAACACGCCGGAAAAAGAATGGGCCCAAGGAAGAAGGGAAAGGAAATCGGGGAATCTTCAAATCAGGTTAGTTTTGTAGTTATTTGTGGTCAAAACCAACGTAGGCTTGCCGGAAAATTGCCCCACTCGTCGCCGGAAAAACGAGGAAAAAAAATTTTTTTTTTTTTTCCGTAAATGCAGGGCAACGGACGAGAAATCCGTTACCACCACACGGTGGTAACGAACATCTTTACCGTTACCACCGCAGAGGTAACGGTTCAGATCTACGTTACCTCTGCGGTGGTAACGGAAAAGTGTTCTTTGTGTTTTCCGGCGAGGGAGGGGGGATTTTGGGTTTTTTTTTTCTTTTTTTTAATTTATGTTTATGTTTTATTAATTTCTGTTTTTTTCTAATTATGTTTATATGTTTATTTTAAATAATTTATGTTTGTTCGTAATTTATGTATTAATAATTTCTGTTTGAATTAAAAATAATAATTTGTGTTTATTTGGGCTTTTATAATTAATGTCAATAGTTATTTGAATATATTAATTTAATTGGAATAGTTAATATGTTAATTTGTGTGATAATATGGTAATTAGGTTTTATTATTATTATGTTAATGCATGTTAGTAACATGGTAGTATTATTTAATTTATTTGATTTAATTTATTTAATTGTTTAATAGCATGTGATAATAGTATTATTTAATTTTAATAGTTATTATATAATAAGTTAATATATTGATTTGAGCATGTTATTATATTATTAAAATATTTCAATGATATTAGCATGTTATTATTTTATATTAGTAGCATATTACGATTATTTATTGTAATGATATTAGCATGTTAATTTGTTTTTATTAACATGTTAATTTATGTATGGTATTTGTTTTTATTAGCATGTTTACTAATGATATTAGCAAGTTAATATGATTTATTGTTGTAATTTTAGTTAATTAATTATTAGAAAGTGAATAGTTATATAATAATGCCCTAATTTACTTACTTTGCGCATGTTAATATATTTTAATAATATTATGTTAACACCATCACCAATGTTAATGCATCTTAGTATTAGTTTTCCTTATAATTTTAGTTAAGTAATTATTAGAGTGTCAATGGTTATAGATTAGTAGTAATTACAATATAATAACGTAGACATTAAATAAATAATAAATAATTAACATAATGTATTATTAGGGTCTTGATGGTCCCGAGGGATCGACGCCACGACACACTAGATCTCGTGGTGTTGATGCATCTAGTAGGAGGGCGAGGACTCGATGCTCGGGCTAGCCGGATGCCTATTCCCGAGGACGCGTCCGATAGTCTTTGGATGGGATATTGGGGACGAGCGGGAGTTAGATCATGCTATGAGAGATGACGATGGAGCCGATGTGGGTGAAGCCGCCTCCCATGTGCCCGTGAGGAAGGGTAGTAGAGGGAGGTTTGTTTCGGGGTCGAGTTCGGATCTAGTAGGGTGTCGAGCGGGGGCTAGAGTCGCTAGGGATACTTCGTGGTTAGTTACCGAGGCGATGCATGGGGGCCCACTTGACGGTACCACGATTCCTAGTTGGCGGGGGCACGTCGGCTCCCGTATATACCACGATACGACTTGCTAGGGATGTTATGTTTGTGCCATAACCGCTCCAATGCATTTGATCCGTTCTTCGACTTGGGGTTTCCTAAGGCGATCGTTGCGGCGCTTGGATAGATCTTGTATTGCCCGGCTACCGGGGATTATGTTTGGGCACCTTGACTTTCCATTACTTACGAGCGTTTGTAGAGCGTTAGCGGCCCGACACGAACACGTTTCACATGCCTTTTGGAGAGATGACGATCATGTTACATGACGTTTGGCGGATCCTACGTGTTCCTATTGAGGGTCGGACTTGTTAGTCTTTGTTTTTCCGACTTCCGAGTTGTATGTACGGTTTGAGGAGCTCCTCGGCTTGACTCGTGAGGAGTTATTATGTGAGGACTCACGGAGTGCGGAGGAACGGTGGCGTTACCGTTCGAAGATTTTCGATCCTTTGCATGGATCGGGGCCGTCCGGCGACGTGCAGGTTCGCGCATGGTTCCTCCTGACACTTGGGTGTACCCTCTTCACTGATAAGAGTGGTTCCCGCCTCATGCCCCAGAACATAACTGAGTTGGATGACCTTGATTCAGTTCATACTTACTCGTGGGGCTCAGCTGCTTTGGCGTACCTATATCGTCAGCTAGGGGTTGCGTCTAGAGCGGATAGCAAACAGGTTGCCGGGTGTCTGACGCTCCTCCCAGGTCTTGGATATACGAGTACTTCCCGTGTTTCCGACCACGGCGAGAGGGGCTGGCCTTCAGTGATCATGATCCCCGGGCACGGAAGTGGGATTATCACATCGTCGGCAAGGATTTCGTCCGACTGGAGTCCATTCGTAGACGCTTGGACAACCTTCAGGTTACAGAGGTACGAATATTTAATGCATTAGTAAAATATATATTATTATGTTCTCATATATTACTACTACGTTAGTAACATGAAATTATTACATTTATCCGTTTTCAGGTCGATTGGACGCCATATGGGGATGACCAGCCGCCATGATTCCGAGGACGTTGTATGTCGGTTTCATACGTTATCGAGGTATCATTGAGCCGTACAACCCAGAATCGTGTACTGCGACAGTTGGGTTTTGTTCAGGTCATTCCTACCCCTCCTATTCAGCCTGATTTCGCATACAGACCGAGCAACCCGAAGAGGTATGAGGTTCAATTCTCGGTCTCAGTAGCTGAGTCTGCATGGCAGCGGTTCACGCCATATGCTGGGGGTCTCAACGTATCACAGTTGAGACGGGTTACTCGTCGCGGAGAGTGTTCGAGGGAGTACATGGATTGGTTTTGTACATATTCCCATCCTACCCTCATTGCTGCAGATAGGACGCATATTCCGCCCCGGGCCAACACTTCAAACACCCACTATGTACGCAATATAATCATTTATTTGTTTACTATTTTATATGTTATATTATTGATACATAACATAACATAACTAACTGACTTTTTGCAGTGGATGGCCCGACATTTTGACGCCACGAGAGCGTTGACGGAGGATCGGCACAATGACCGCCGACCCAACACTTCTTTGGCATATGAGATGTTGGCCGACCTCGCTCGGGATTGGGATCTTTGCATTGCGTCTAGATCGGGCACGGGACGCTGCTGAGGACGAGCATCATCATGACATGTAGTCATTGCATTTCAGTGTTCTCATTCCATTAGTTATGTATGGGTGTATTATGTAGTTACATTTTTTGATGATATTACTTTGGGTGTATTATGTAGTTACATTTTTTGATGATATTACTTTGGGTGTATTATGTAGTTACATTTTTTGATGATATTACTTTGTTAGGTATATATGACTTTGGTTTTATGATGATATTTATTATTTCAATTTGAATCATTGCAACCTATTGTTTCAATTTGAATCATTGCAACCTATTATTTCAATTTGAATCATTGCAACTTATTATGATCCAACATTATAAATTAATATGATCCAACATTATAAATTAATATCATATCAAATACTACTTATTCGGCTCAAATTCAATTATCAAATAGTATTAATAATTACAAATGCATTTATCAAATACATTACATAAAATATTACAATGAATAGATCGCACTATGTACTATATACTAAGAAGAGAGTAACTCATCCCATAAAGCGCGTCGCACACCATACAACAGATCCCAACCATCAACACTATCTTCATGCATGTTATGCCACAAGTTATGAATAGGTGGTACCGGTGATCCGGGAAGTAACTCCGAGTCTAATATAATGTTTGAAAGGTACCAAGATGTGCAATTACGAGTTCGTTAGTTGGACCCACCGTGTATTCGAAGCACGCCAAGGAAGGACAGTGATACACGGATATAGTTGTCCCTCCGGGCCAAGTCCTACTAAAATGACTGACGGCATTGAACATCTGCGCAATAGGAAACAAGTCTTGCGAAGTAACCATCCAATGAGCCTCGAATCTTGCCCCCATTCCAAATAATGCGCCTTATTGTTTGCGTCTATCCCATCATAATAAATATGTGTGTAAACATCCCGATGAGCAAGCAATCTCATTTGCCATATTTTGGCGGATAAAACCCCAATGGTCTTCACTCCCTAAAAAACAATGCGCAACAGTTCGAAATCCACAGATTCTGTCCGCTTCGGACATTAGTCCATCTAGTAATGAATGGGCGAAGAATCCCGGGAATCTGCGGTAAATGGAAATCCACTAACACCATCTTGTCCATCCACGCTTTCCCGACCTACAACAATCAAATTAATTAACATAAAATTTATCGATGCGTATCAAATAAATGTTATCAATAATCAATACATACAATTAACAAACATATTACTCGTAGAAGTTGACAAGCTCATAACCGAACCCGAAGATCGCTTCTCTTTGAAGACGAACTGGATGTGTGCTCAAAGCCACTCTTCTTTCGTTTTGTACTTGGGTGATTCTTTCGGCGTGGTCTCCCTTTGGGGTTCTCGACAATATCGGGCTCAAAAGCTGAATCGCCCGGATTACGCGAGATGTTCCTCTAGAACCGGGTAGCGCTCCGCAATACGGCGGGATCACTACTTTGAACCTGCTCAACCAACTCTAAGAAGTACCGAGAATCTTGTCTTGCCTCGGATACAAACACGGGGTTGTTGACACCATCACCAATGATCAAAGTAGTCCAATAAGGATGTAAGTCTGCCGGTCAGGACTCTCGTTCGCCTCCAATCGTCTCCGGTATGGCGCATGCACGGGGGATTGCATGTGTGGTTCTCAACGAGCAACCGCAACGCCGGATATACCTCGTAGCCTAACTCCCGCATACGATTTTCCTCATGCGAGAATAGATTCTAAACAGTAATGCGAGACTCGACCATTTAATTGATACAATGCCCGAGTCTTGTATAATATTCAACGTGCCGACGCCGACTTTCCTCCAAATCATTCTCAACCTTCTTCACCGATTTTCTATCTCACTTGTGAGCAATAAAAAAGATGGAGTCCAAGGCGGTTGTGCTACTAAAAACCCAAGACTTCGGTGCGAGTGTGCACTTTCAACTCGGCTAGTGCACGTGTTCCCAAGGTGAAGTACATTGTCCGTCCATGCCCGCACAAACTTCTCTTTGTACACTGAAGCCAAGTTGTTTCAACGTATTGGATTATTTTAGGCCACTTTCTGTACACATCTCTCATATTATCAACCTCGGCCTCATAACTCCTCTCGTCGGTTGCGTTGACTATCCGATACCAAGTTCGGCTCACGAATCTCGGACCGCATCGGTGTTGCCCATGATGTTACTCACTCTAGCCTCGCACGTCTTTGTTGATATGCCATCTACATAGCAAATGTGCGAGTTAGGAAACACTTCCCGGATCGCTTTCATAAGGCCCAAATCACGGTCGGTAATGAGTGTAACAGGGGACAACATTCACTCCAATAAGCAACTTAAACTTGTCCAACACCCAATTATAACTATCACCGTTTTCGTTGGCCATCGGAGCATACCCAACCATAAAATTCTTGTTGCACGGCGTCATCCCAATGAGCTCTAGAAAAGGCATGTTATATTTGTTGGTTTTATATGTTGCATCCATACCAACAACAAGTGGATAAGTTCGGAGGATATTTGCCGAACGAGGGTGCACCATGAATCTTGCCGAGTCATTGCATTTGTCTCCTCGTCTTGCCTAATCCGGTGAAGGTAGTCGCTCTCTCGAGCAAGGTGAAGGAAGTGTTGCATCACGTCTCTACCATCCATTGCTTCCCTTCTATCCTTTTCCTTCGGAGTTGTACAAGTGTCTCATATTTGGATGATCATCGGGAAATTTTTCATTCACGACTTTCATTATACTAGCGGGCTTAACGTGCGATTTTATCATATCGCGAGCGAATACCTTTGCCGCCGGACTAAGGCGGCCGATGGGTCGATGGCCCTCGGGGTAATGAATGAACTCATGATTGTGCATGCCCCTAATCCCCCGTTACGCTTTGATCACCCATCCGGTTCGATCCGGGTACTCCAAATACTCAACCTTAACTCCCGCTCTACGACCACGAGGCTTTTGTCTTTGTAGCTACCCGTTACGCTACACTAAGATCTCTACCTTCACCCCTATATGGTGCGCCCTAGGTTACATTTCATATATACATATTCTCGTCCACTAGGACCGTGTTTATGATTTGACATAATAATCATCACAAACCCGATTTCATTTGCCCTTTTCTTAACCCAATCTTGTAGTTCCTTTTTCTCAGCCCATAGTGTTTCATTATAAAACATGTGATTATAATCTATATAATCACCCCCAAAGTCCGGCAAATAAGCCTATAATGTTTAGCATTTTTTCAATTAGACAACATATAATCAATAATATTATTCACATATTTGAAAACAATATCAAAAAATATTAACTAAATATTCGTTAACAAAATTAACATAAACGGATGTACTATTATTCGCTAATTACAAAATCAATACTAATTATGACGGAAAATCAAATATTAACTAAATGGAACATATTAACTATTAACATTTAATTAATATATTCAAATTAACTATTCACATAAATTATAAAAACCCAAATAAACACAAATTATTATTTTTAATTCAAACAGAAATTATTAATAAATAAATAAATAAATTAGGAACAAATATAAAATATTTTAAATAAACATAAATATATAATTATTAAAAAACATAAATTACTACAAACATAAACAAAACATAAATTTTAAAAAAAGAAAAAATAAAAAAAAACCCAAACTCCCTCCCACCCAACCCCTCGCCGGAAAACACGAGGCTACAAAAGATATATTTTTTTTTCGAAAATGCGGGGCAACGGATAGGAAATCCGTTACCACCGCCTCTAGTAACGGATATCTTTTCCGTTACCACCACAGAGGTAACGGATCAGATCTACGTTACCTCGTGGTGGAATGGGAAAAGTGATCTGTTACCATGGTAACAGAATCACTTTTCCGTTGCTTCCACAGAGGCAACGGATTTTTGGTTCGTTGGTTACGTGGAAGCAACGGGTTTTACATCCGTTTCTTCCACTTGGGGTAACGGAATTTCGATCCGTTGCCCACGCTCCGTGGCCAAAAAAAATTTTCCGAAGCAACTAAAAAAAAAAAAAAAATTCCAACTTACCACATTTCGTTCGGCGGCGTTGACGGTCCTTCATCGGACATTTTGCGTCGGTGGTGCTCCGGTGGTGGTGCTCCGGTGGTGGGTGGTGGTCGGCCGCGATGGTGTTCGGAAGGTGGTGGTGGTGTTAGTGCTTGATGGTAGAGAGAGAGAGAGCTTAAGTTTGGTGAGAGTGGAGAGGGTAAAGTGAGGTGAAAGGGGGAGGGGCATGGGGGGTATATAATGAAAAAAATACGGACGATTTCAGTAAATACGGACGGTAAATAGCGATTCGGTTAGAATTTTAGACTTGGTGAACTCTTAAGGATGCTATACTCCTAGTATGCATGAGACTCTAGTGGAACTCGACTCCTAAAACGGGAGGAATTGAAATGAATTTAGACTCCTATTACGAACGGAATTCTAATGAATTCGAGACTCCTAAGACGAACGGAACTCTGACAAATTTAGACTTCGTAGATGGGTGAACCTAGACGGGTTAAGACTCCTAACACGAATGGAATTAGACGAGGTTAAGAACTCTAAATGGAGTGAAACTAGATAAACCTAGACATTTTGATATATGGACTTCTAATGGAGTTAGAATTCTTAAGCAGATGAGACTTTTACAACAAGATGGACGCTAAGAAATCCTAAATGATGCACATGAAAAGAAGGAATGGATGACCCCACGACGACTAACTGAGACTCAATAATGATGGGACTCCAATAAGAAAAGGATGGATTTTTATTTTTATTTTCGGTAATTAGGTGAAATTGATTTTAGACCAAAAGACTTGCTGAACGACAAATAACTCTACCTGCATACAGACTAGAAAAAATGCGGAATCGGCCACCACATTGACGAAATTGTTTAAAAAAACATGAGACGCACAGGAAGCGTTCCACGCAGCAATAGTGCGCGCGGCGTGGGACGGTGCGTCTGGCGTGGGTACAGCGCGTTAGGCGCATCCTCGTGTGTCTGGCGCACTGTTCCCATACTTTTTTTTTTTGGCAATTTAGTCGATGTTTTAGCTAATTCTACATAATTTTGGGACGCTACGCCTGACATAACAGGATGACGCAATTTTTTACAGACATGATAAACTGGCGATTTGGCAGATTTTTTTTAGACTTGAAACAATAGCCAAATTGGCAATAAACATGAGAGGAATAGACTGTGCGCCACACAGCAGATTGCGCGCGGCACGCAAACTATGCGTCCGGCGCAAGAGCGGTGCGCCAGGCGCAAATATAATTAAAGCGTTTGGCGCACTGCCCCTCGGCATGAATATTGATAAGTTTGCGAAAGTCGGACTACAATTACAATCTTTTTTTAGACGCGAGATTTAGGTGCAAGACACATCAATATGTTGGTAGATTAGCGACAGGCAAAAATTGCAATCACAGGCAAATGTCAAGTAACATGGATGCAAGAAGTTCTCAACCTAAAGTCCAGTTCTATATTCAACTATGGTAAGGTTAAGTTAAGGCTGAAAAGGGTCAATGACTAAGAGATTGATCCAACGCTTCATACCCCTGCTTAAAGAGGTGGCCACGTGTAAGACGCATTCCAATTCTCAAGTCAGGAACAAGAGAACAATGTCATGGTTCGGTAGGTTTGCTTGTGACTAAGATCCAACACTATCGCTCAGGAAGCTTTTTGGAAGGACAAAGCGCAAACCCCCCGGGGGTGACCTCACGTGTAGAACATGCACTAATGAGGCAAGGTAGATTGTCCTTATGGTGGCTCAAACAATAGCCATGCATATGCAAAACAATATGTTATTCAAAAGCATAAAAAGAGAATGAATCGTATTTTTCAAGTTTCACCCACTCATTTAAAAAATTAATTTTTTTAAACTCCTTCCCACTGAAGGCGCCAAATTGTAGGCCTGGTTTTATTTCGCCTATGCGGTGTGAGCGCGTATTTGACTACCCGCCCCATTGTTAAGATTTTGTAAATACGTTTTTGAAGTCGCCAACAAGTCTTTAGAGGAAGACTCATAAACCTAATTGGATATTTGGAAAATTAAAGGGACAAATTAGGGACTTATTAAATGTATACTTCCCCATCATGACTCCATAGATGGTCAATGAACCAAAAATTGAGTTCGGGGGTGAGGGTATGAATATGGTCATATGAACCACGTTCGTCCATTGCTGGCCTTTACTTAATACGATTCATAGCAAGTTTTATGCAAAAGAATAACCACATATGTTTTCAAGCACCCTAAAAACGATTAGTGTAGGTTGGTTCAAGAAACACATGAAAGACTACTTTTTGGTGGTATGTTATTAAACAATCAAGATTATGGGGTTTCTAGCAGATTGTTCAAATTATCTGATTTAGTTAGAGCATTTATTTAGGTCTTGATTAACATTAATATACAAGGTGATAAATATATTGGAATCAGGCATAAAAAATATTGTTCATGGAAAAGAAACAAAAATAATAAAAGAAAATATCGCAGTGAGTTAGTATAATATACAATACTTACAGTCGTAGGAATATGTTAACAATCTACATCATGAATAGAATGTTAGTAACTTCAATGAATTAATAAAAATTAAATAAAAGAAATAAAATAAAGTTTGTTAATTTAGTTGATCCTCAGAAATTATACCACCGTATGGGGTAGTTGATTTGTACGGATTTTGGAAAATTGAACGTCAGAACAAGCCTTAAAAGATTGTATATTGAGTATCGTAACGTGTGTGCGTTTTTTTTTCACAACAAGTACACACAAGCAAAGAAAAACAACCCTAAACCCACTACTTGTAACCTAAGGCCACTTCGTGAGTTACGACACTTGACCCACGACAAAAAATTACAAAGCAAAGCATTATTAACATCGTCCAAACTAGCCTTAATAGTACAAATATGACAACCATTATTTAAATGGCGTTTTTTCCTTGGACAATAGTAGACGCTTGAAGGAGGGAACAAATCCTTTCTTTTCCTGCCCGTGGCTATCCTGCATGATGAAGAACAATTAGACGATGAACAAACTGTGGTCTCACCCTTAGAACATTTCCTTTCACCACCATTCTTCACATGTGATCGAGACTGAGTCTTCATTTTTCTTGCTGCAATAGAAAACCTTGAACGTTGCTTCCTTCTTGAGCTTTGCGCACACCAGGATAAGGTTTCAATATTCTTCTTGATTTTGATATCATGGCCTGTAACTCTATTGCTGACTCCAATATCATCCTATCCATACTTGGACTCACACGAAGTTTCCATTACTAAGTCCTCATTGCGCTGGTCCTTGGACTCCATATTAAACTCATTTTTCGCTTTATTTTGTTTTGAATAGTCAACCATTGTCGAGTTCGCCACATTCTGATTTTGGCATTTCGCCTTTCTCTTGACACCAACATTTGACCTCATGACTACTCTTATAGTCATTATAGAACCAGATCGGGAATTAACGCAATGAATAGACTTTCCCTTCATTAAGACTTGATAGTCTTTCCTTGAGATGTGAATAAAAGAGCCCGACCTCCTTCGATTAGCAAACCGATACTTGGGCTCAGCCATATTAGAATTTTCCACTTTGAGAATGTCCTCAACATCCTCCATTCTCTCTTCCCTCACCTCTTCCTTCGTCTTAGTTGAATTATTTTCAACTTCCGCACTTGGGAGATTATGTGAACCCATGTCTTTCAAAGCATATAATTTATGCGATTGCTGCTTGGACTCAGCCATATTAGAATTTTCAAAGTTAGGGATGGTTGCAACATCCTCCATCCTCTCCACACTCCCATTAGTTAAAATATATCCTCCTTTCTCACTTGGACAATTATGTGATGCATTGGCTTCTATAACAGATACACCATGAGGTTCCTCCTCATCAATCAAACTCATCGAAGAGTCATTCCCTTTTACGATATTCTGCTCAAACCTATCCTTATTCTCCACATACTCCTTTACCTTCTTGTTTGAAGAAGAAAATCCTAATCCTAAACTTTTTGGGATATCATTCTCAAGGTTCATTTTTTATTTGTTCTTATGTAGAGAGCTTTTGATCTCATGAAGTTTCATGGTTTGTAACGCCCCGGAAATACATAACCTTAATTGGCAACGGAAGCATAATTTAAGCATGTGGGTTAGGGCCCACTATTAATATAATAGCCTAAAAGGGATGTCTTAAACATACAAATGATCAATAATAATTCATAATATGATTACCCTTAATACAGAGTATTCTATATATCCCAAAGTTATACAGAGTCACTTTAACTTAATCTTACCGAAGCATCCTTGACATAACTGATCCTGCACTATCTTCATAATACCTGAATAATTTCATAAAATAGGAAAAAGGGAAAACACATAAAATAACCCAAAATGAGTTGAAAACTCGGTAACTTCACTCCAACCCGTAAAAACGATTTTAGTTCGTAAACATTTTCATGCACAGCATATATCACATCATATTGGTAATTGTTCGGAAATACTATCATAAAACATCATCATTGAACAGTCTGCTGACAAGGACCATTTGCGTGAGCATAGTTCATTGGCAAGTACAGGTTTTAGACAGAGCATTAACATTTTCATATGACCTTTTTGGTCCGTGTTCATTTGTATATCGTAACAGAATTCCTCCACCTGTAACTTGCCCATTTGCCAGTTCATTTCATAATGTCAAGGCAGCAAAACCATCCACTTTTACAAATTTGCATATATTCATATTTCCGAACAACACCCATAAATCATAATAGATCCATAATTCATATAACCATACTTCATAAACATGACTATTCGTAACCTTCATGAGCATTCATCGATTCATAGTATCACATAATCATATCATCACAAAGTCATATCCACACATTCGAGCATATCATTGCACATAACGTATCCGAGCATGCATAATTGCTAAACATGAAAGGTCACCTTATATATGCTATTCCTTTCCTTTACTCCTTAAGTACCGTCATTCCTCAATCTCCAAGAACCATCATACATATATCCTCCTCAAAGTTATAACAACATAACCCATAATTAGGATATCCACTAAATAACCAAATGATTTTGTGCTTAAATCACCTCCAATTTTATAGGCTTTAGAAAAATGAATCATTAATTATCTATACTTTTGGAGGGTTAGTACAACTTAAAACATCCAAAAACTACTGTCATAACTTTAGCTTGAAAAACGTAAGTTCCATTTTGTGAAACTAATGGTTGGGTCTTTGCAAATATATTTGTAACTTTCAAACTTTTAAGCTTTTGAAAACAAAACAGCACCAGAGTAATTAGGCCCAATAATTAATTAGCAGATTAATCTAACATGGTTCAATGGTATACTAAATTAGTTTTAGTTAGTCTCCATTAGGCCAACAATTAATTAAGTAGCTTTGTAAATCTGATTCAAGCCCATAAAAAGGAAGTAACAAACTAAACTTTACTAAACAAATCTGCTCTTTAGGCCCAACAGTAATGTATTTAACAATGTGAAAATTTGGGCTTGTAATTGTAAACGTAAAAATTCAGAAATTAGGAATAAGAGGTATGTTGTACCTCTGCTACTAAGAGCAGGGGAGCTCGGAGCTCCGGCGAGCAGCAGGGTACGCCGACGAGAATGGGCAGCAGGCACGGCGACAGAAGGTGGTGCTCGTTGGTGGAGCAGCGAAGCAGCGAGCAGGAGCAGGGAAATACCGAATAAGAGAGAGAGGCGAGAGCGAAACTCGGGGCTGCAGCAATGTGGTGGTGATGCAGCAGGTGTACGGCGTGGTTCCTGGTGTTCGGAGGAGTGGTTGTGCACCAGAGGTGGTGCGCAAAGTGGTGGTGGTGCGGTGGTACAGAGAGGAGAGAAAGGAGATTTGTTGTTTTGTTTGTGATTTTCCAAGCTCAGATTCAATGAATTTTTATAGCTGAAATTTGCAGACAAAACAAGAGGTGGAATGAGGGGGATTGGTGGTTCATTCACCTTGGGGAGCAAGGTAGGAGACAAGGAGGAGAGAGGGAGAAATTGGGCGGTGGAGTGTCGGGTAGGACTTAGGAGGGAGCTTAACATCAGCTTTGTTCATTCCTCTTTCGTTTCTTTTCTTTCTTTTTCTTGTTTTCTTTTGGTGACTAAATGTCAAACTTTTAACCCTTTTTCAAATGTTAAGTAAATTTTGACTTCTAAACTTCAACATTAATATTTAACTATAAATCATTAACTCAAAATCATATAAGAAAACATATAGGATTTTCTTATTAAATCCATAAACTATAGGATTTTTTAACTACAATAATGCAAAATTTTGCCCGTTTTCTCGCAATAAAACAAACTTTTGATTATTTTTAAATAATACAAACTTTACATAAAAATTCCTCCAGTAGGTCAAGTTGACTTGTAACCTGTAAAACAAGTAAAAAAAATTACAAAATGATCTTTCTTCTTTCTCCCTCCTCCCCCAACCCCCCATCCACCTGAACCACCTCAGCCCCTCCCCCACCCCACAACCACCACCGAAACCACCCCCCGAAGCCAACCGGACAAGGCAACCTTCCCACACCCTACCCACCACCCACCGAACCACCCCCGACCCCGACATCTCCTCTACCCCACTGCCACCACCGAATCAACCCCCGGTCTGTCTCCCCACCCCCACAACCACCACCGAAAATCACAAATCTCAACCACCCCACCCTCAAAAACCACCAATCCCAGCCACCCCAGCCTCGAAAATCACCCCTCTCCACTCATTCACCCCCGAAATACACCAAACCCAGCCACCAAAGCTGAAGTTTTAAATTTTGGGTGAAAATTATTGGGAAAAAAGAAGACGAATTGATGATAAGATTTCATTAGTCTGTCAATCCCCTGATCCATTTTAATGGTGTGATGACACAATGAATCTCGACAGGTTCTGATCATTTTTTTCCTTTTTAATTTATGTTTGTTTAATTGAATTTTCTTTAGTTAATTAATTATTGTAATTTTTTTTTTAAAATTTAGGGCATATGAGGAATCTTAATTTTGTCAAATGGGTAATTTATGTCTGAATTTCATTGATGCTATACACCTTGGAGAACTGATGCCCTTTTCTCATTCAATTTAGTATTTTCACTAAGCTTATGATTTTAATTTTTGATGGGATAATTCATGTGATTTTCGTTTTTTCAAAGAATCTTGGCATTTGACGAAACTTTTATATGCGTCTGATTTTCATTGATGCTAAATATTTTCACCTTGGAGAACAGATGCCAATGTACTGTTTTTCTTGAATATTTTCAAACTAAATCTTATAATTTGTTCATTTTACAGTTAAAGATGAATCTTTACTTTACTGGGTCAATAATGGTTTTGGTACTGAAAATCCTGAAATTATTTACTGTTGAGAACATAATCATATTGCTGAGATCTTGTTTGTTAGAATTAATGGTAAAAGAGATTGCAATGAGGATAACAAGCTCCCTCTTCTGAATTAAGCTGAGGACAATTGCTGGCAGAATCGAACCATTATAACTAGCCACCACTGAGCAATCTCTTCTTACTGAAATCCATAAAAATTAAACACTTTCTATAATTATAATTATAATGGACAGTACTGCAAATGCAAAAGCAAAATTTTGGGTAACACCGTAACATTGCCCTAAATTTCAGTGGAGGGGAAGGAGGAAAAAAGGAAAAAGATTTTTTGTTTTGTACTTTTTTTTTTAAACAACCAATGCAATAACAACACGTGGTCTGATCAGTGCCACGTCAGCTAGTGACCTCCTACAACAAGTTAAGAACCGGTCATGCCCTACTGGAGGATTTTTTAACAAAAGTTTGTATTATTCAATAATAATCAAAAGTTTGTATTATTGCGAGAAAACGGGCAAAAGTTTGTATTATTGTAGTTAAAAAATCCTAAACTATATTATAAAATCGTTTATCATAACAAATATCATTTTCGTAATAACTAAAGTAAATATATTTATTTTAGAAAATAACCTTAACCATAATCATTCCAGAAAAATTTAGGACGCAATTAAGCTAATAAACATAACTAGTAGCTAATTAAACGAGAATAAGGTTCGGGGTATTACATGGTTACCTCCCGATTTCCAGGTTCAATCTTGGCTGCCAGCAATAAATCCCCAATAAGCCCACTCTCTTTTTCCCAATTCTATTGCAGCCATGGCTCTTCTAAATAACGCTTTAACACTATTCGGGTTAAAGTCTAAGACGATTGCAAATCCGACCTACCTGCTCAAACTCATTTTTCTTCCTAAAGCAAGCAGCCGAGTTTAGGAGAATACAAATAGCCAACTCAAAACATTCAATCATTTCATTTTCCTCTACAAATTCATATCGAGCAAGAATGATCCCTGCATAGCCATACTTTTCAAGGGCATCATCCATGTTCCATTGTTTAAAAAGTAGGTTATTGACAAATGCGGCTCAAACTCTACCCTTCTCATTCATCTTCACAATATATATATACATCCTATTATGACCTAAATGCACAATTAGGAAATATAACATAAATAGAACTTTACAATATTATATCGTAACATCCCCCCTCAAGATGGAGCATGGAGATCTCGAATGCCCATCTTGTCTAAAAAAAACTTAAACTGTGTCTTACCTAAAGCCTTAATGAAAATGTCCGCTAATTGCACCTTTGTCGACACATACGAAGGTGAAATCACACCCGCTTTAATCGCATCTCTAATAAAATGACAATCTGACTCAATGTGCTTTGTTCTCTCATGAAATACGGGATTCTGAGCAATGTGGAGGGCTGATTGACTATCACAGAACATACTCATACCCTGTTTGTGTTCAACGCCCAAATCTCGTAGCAGTTGCTTCAACCACTTCAACTCACAAGTTCATGCTGACATCGATCGATATTCTGCTTCCGCAGACGAGCGAGAGACAGTATGTTGTTTCTTAGTTTTCCAGGACACCGGGGAAAAACCAAGTAATACGAACCACCCAGTCAACGAACGACGGGTCAAAGGACAACTTTCCCAATCTGAGTCACACCATCCCTCTAGTTGCAATGCACTATCAGAACGTAGAAGAATGCCCTGTCCTGGACACTTTTTCAGATATCGTACTACTCTCAATGCTGCTTCCCAATGCTCCTCTCTGGGTGCTTGCATAAATTGCGACAAAATGTGCACCGAATACGCCAAATCTGGACGAGTAACAGCTAAGTAAATAAGTCTCCCAATCAACCGTCTGTATTTTTCGTCGTCCTCCAACTCCTTCCCCTCTGCTAAGGCCAGCTTGTGATTTTGCTCCATTGGGAAGTCAGCAGGTTTTGCACCTAACAATCCAGTCTTTGAAATAATATCCAAGGCATATTTTCTCTGACAAACATAAAATCCATGCTTGCTACGGGCCACCTCTAACCCAAGAAAGTACTTCAAAGCACCCAAATTTTTCATCTTGAAGCATTCACTCAAATATGCTTTAAAACTCTCCATCGCAAATGTATTATTCCCTGCGATAATCATATCATCCACATAAATAAGCACACTCAATTGCAACTCACCCTTCGAAAGAGTAAAAAGAGAATAATCAGAATACGATTGTTTAAAGCCGTATCCCTTCAGAGCCGTAGACAACTTCTCAAACCAACACCTAGGTGCTTGTTTCAAGCCATACAACGACTTTCTCATTCTGCAAACCTTGTCAACATTATTCTTCTTAAATCCTGGAGGGATCTTCATATAAATTTCTTCCTCTAAGTCTCCATGCAAGAATGCATTGGAAACATCCATCTGGTGCACCTCCCAATTTTTCACAGCGGCAACTGCAAGAAAAGTACGTACCGTTGTCATTTTCGCCACCCTCATTGTAATCTAACCCTTCTTCCTGATGATTCCCGAGACAGACCAACCTTGCCTTTAATCTAAGCAATTTTCCATCTTCATCTCGCTTCTCCGTATACACCCATTTGCTCCCAAGTGCTTTCTTTCCAATAGGTAAACTCTCCAATGTCCAGGTTCCTTGTTCCTCAAGAGCCTCAATTTCAGCTGTCATTGCTTTTCGCCAACCCTCATGTTGCATAGCTTGCTTGAATGTTTTAGGAGCATTTTCTGTCTGCAAAGCTGTAATAAAATTTCTATGTTTTGACGAAAAACGTTCACAATTAACAAAATATGTGATAGGATAAGGAGTACCTGAGGAAGATGATTTTGCGGATGAGCTTTCAGATATACTATATTTTTTTCCGTATTGTATGCATTACACAATCTCGCAATCTCGTATTCTGAAATTTTTGACGTTTACCTCTCCCTAAATCCTCCTCATTATTTTCTCTTTGAAGCCCCACATGTTGTTCCTCACTACTCAAGTTTGCTGCATTAGCTAAGTCACTTTGTTGACTCACTGCATGGCCTCGTTGGATTGTGTGTTGCTGCTGCGTCACTCCCATATCCTCACTTTGCGCTGCACACATCCCCTCACTTTGCGCTGCACACATCCCCTCACTCAGCACTTCACAAGCTGCATCTTGTTGCACCACACATTGTGCCTCTCTCACCTCACTCTGCACCCCACATTTCGGTCCTCCACTCACACACTCCCTAGCAACCTGTTGTAATTCCCCAACTCTCTCTTGTTCACCCTCATTCTCCATAGCCAAGCCATCATCCAGCAGGGCCCCTACACCAATGTCAGATACAATTAAGGGCACCGCATCCAACGACCAACTCTCAAAAACGTCAACACGACCATCCCCAACACATGAAATAGGAGACACAACACTCTCAGTAGACTCATCCTTATACGGAAAATACGTTCATGAAATTGGACGTCATGAGATACAAAAAATTCACGAGTCTCCAAATCAAACATTTGCCAACCTTTTTTTCCAAATGGATACCCAAGAAAAACACACTTACGACTACGCAACTCAATTTTATCTCCCTTACTACGTTGATTATAAGCATAACACAAACAACCAAATACTCGAATAGTGTCGTACGACGGTGGTTTCCCAAATAACATTTCATAGGGTGTTTTGTTTGAAAGATGAGGTGTAGGTGTCCTATTAATCAAAAAACACGCAGCTAAAATGCACTCTCCCCAAAACTTTTTAGGTAAATTTCCTTGAATCCGCAAAGCACGGCCAACATTGAAAATGTGTTCATGTTTTCTCTCTACTCTCCCATTTTGTTGAGGAGTCCCAACACAAGACGACTCAAACAATATCCCATGTTTAAAAAAATAACCCTGTAAGCAGTTGAACTCCGTACCATTATCACTCCGAACAACCTTGATAATTTGATTAAATTGGCGTTTAATCATAGCAATAAAATTAAGAAACATTGACTCAACTTCTGTTTTATTACTAATCAGATAAACCCAAACACCTCTAGAAAAATCATCAACAATCGTCAAAAAATATTTAGAACCACAAGAAGAAGGCGTCTTATAAGGACCCCATAAATCAACATGAACAAGTGCAAACATACGACTAGCCTTACTACTACTAATGGGAAAACTCTCTCTACATTGCTTGGCACGAGGACAGACATCACAAACTGCAATATTCTTCCTAGTAGAATTACTCACAGGAGGGAGTAATTTCAATACTTTCTCCGACGGATGCCCCCATACGCTGATGCCAAAGATCAACCACACAATCCACTGCCATCACCCATACTCGCGGAACACCACGGAAAAAATATAGTCCATCCTGTCTCTCACCCACGCCAATCACCGTCCTCGTCAATTGGTCCTGAATCACACACATTTTGTTAGTGAACTGAACAGAACAATTGGATTCGTCACATAATTGAGTCACAGAAATTAAATTGCAATTTAATTGTGGCACATATAATACATTATCAATAAATAAACCACCCTCCAATGTGAGTGAACCCAGTTGATTTGCCTTCACAGTCTGTCCATCCGGTAACAAAACTGGATTATTTGCAATTGTTTTGATATTTTTCAATAATGAGAGCTCACTCGTCACGTGATTATTTGCTCCTGTATCAACTATCCATTGCACATCAGTTTTACCTTGCAACTTAGGGGAAGATTTATTATTGAGAAGCTCAATAATTTGTTGAACTTGGTCACTGGATACTCCTTGCAAAGCTGCTGTATTTTGTGTGGGTATGTTCTTTGCTCATACCTCCACTTTGCACCGCATTCGCACGCACTGAGGTACTGCTACCAGCCCCATTCCCACGTCCTCCTCTGCCTCCATGCGACCCCGAGCTCCGACCACCTCTGCCAGGGCCTCTACCACCCCGCTTTTTCTCATCCCACCACTCCGGAAATCCAATGAGTTGATAACAACTCGCCTCATCATGCCCCTCGCTATTACAATGGGCACAGAATTTGTCACTCTTATCGCCGTATTTAGCTCGGTGTTTGGTCTCCACCTTAAATGCCATCACATTCTCCTTCTCTTTGCCTCCCTTGTTACGCAGACGCTCGGTGTTTATGACCATGTCAGTAAGCCTCATCAACGAAGGTAAAGGTACTTGCGCCAACAATTGAGCACGCATGGCCTCATAAGGATCATCAAGACCAATCAAAAAATAATGAAGGTAATCTTCTTCACGAATGTCACTTACTTGCTTGGCAATATTACACTTACATCCGCCACAAGTACACCGCGGCACTCGAGAATATTGCACTACCTCCTTCCAGACCTTCGACAACCTTGCAGTATATTCCGTGACGGTTTCGGACACTCCCTGCTTGCAGTCACTCAAAGCATGTTTGAGTTGACAAACCCTAGTACCACTCACAATGCAATATCGCTTCTTCAAGTGAGTCCACAACTCATGGGCTATATCAAAGTCTTCAATGGTGGACCTCAAACTCTCCTCAAGAGTATTAGTAATCCACGAGACCACCATGGAATTCACAGCTAGCCAAAGCTTCTTCTTGTTTGCGTCTGTCGATGGCTCCTCAATCGTACCATCTACAAAGCCAAATTTGAATTTTGAAATCATCGAACGTCTCACGGCCTTAGCCCACTCATCATAATTTGATGTTCCACGGAGTTTGACTGGAGTAATCACCGCTCCGGGTCCATCACTCGAATTGAGGTAGTAGTCAAGATCGACAGGTTCTACCTTTGGTGGTTTATCTTCTCCCTCTTTGCCCATGCTGGAAGAATGGACAATGATAATCTCACGTCTCTGTGGGTGGGAATAACAATTCCCTTGATGTATCTGTTCTCAAATATGGCGGAAAAAATAGGGTTTTTTTAACCTGTGCTCTGATACCATGACAAATGCGGCTCAAACTCTACCCTTCTCATTCATCTTCACAATATATATATACATCCTATTATGACCTAAATGCACAAATAGGAAATATAACATAAATAGAACTTTACAATATTATATCGTAACAGTTATCTTCCTCCTTTAACTCTTTTGCAACACCAAGAACTCCCTTTGAATATATAGATTTTGAAAGTAACTCAATTAAGCATTTATCTTCCTCCATTAGATTCTCTCTCTCAGTGAGGAGCTGATTAATCTCCCCCTTAAGACACTTATATCTTTCCAAGGAAAACATCATGAAGACCCAATATATCTAACCCCTAGATAATACTAGAACTCAATCAACCAGAGTAACGTGAAGCTCACACTTTATATATGAACCCCAATTCAGAAGTAGAAACTTTAAACCTGTGAAATCGAGATTAAACTATGGAGGACTTAAGCAAATCAAACTGAAGAAAAGCAGTACAAGTTAATTTAGAGAAGTATTCACCAACTAACCTCACAATTGAAGTAAATAAGTGGAAAAACAAAAGTGAAAATTATTTGCCGCCAATAAGGGCCTTGCCGGAGCCCAGGCAGTGTAGAATTCTGGCGGAGGAATGCTTGCCGGCGACCAGGGACCTGAGGTGGCCACCGGCGAGCTACAGGCCGCACAAGGTTTTGGGTTCAAGAAGCTTCGCGATGGGAAAATATTTCTCGAGAGAATTTTTTGGCATGAGAGAGAAAGTCTATTCCATTCCGGTACGTAATGTGCGTGCGTTATAGAACAGTAAACTAATGGTTAACTTTCAATTTTCTTTTGATTATAATGATGCGCTGACTTTGTATTAGGAAATTATATGTTGCTAATGAGAGATTAGTGAGTTGTGAGGAGATTATGTGTTGGGCGTTGAAAGTATTAGTTGTATGGACTATGGAGCTGTGAGATTAATTTTGGCCGTGTGATGTTTATGCGTACGAGGGATTAGTATGGTGAGGCGGTGGATTAGTGTGATGGTGATGATATTAGGTGAGAGTATTAGAGTGCAGGTGAGTGAGAATTGTTACGAGGGAGATGAGTGATGAATGGCCGTGGAGTTATATGAGTGTTGAGAGATGAATGTGTGAGGTATGAGAGGGTAATATATAGTGTAGGTTTAGGTAGTTGGGATGCAATAGATTTTCGAAACCTAGTAGGTCTCTAAAAGATTTTTATTAAAAAGATTTTAGAAAAGAGTTAGATAAAAAATATTTAAAAATACTTTGGAGAAAGATTATTTTTATAAAAGATATTTTTATTAATAAAACTAAGAGTTTTTTTGTGGGGAAGGACCAAGTAAAATAGGCTTTTTGTGGGGAAACACCACTTAAATTTTATTTTTGGCGGGAATGACCAATTAAATTACTTCCGTTGGCAACTAAACACCAGTTTATGATTTTCCGGCTAATTTGTCAACATTCCAGTGTTGACTTAATTTTCCCTCCAAAACATCGTTTTTTTTTTTCTCTCATTCTACCTCCATTTCCTACTATTTAAATCCCTAATTCCCCCAATTTCCCCCAAATTAATTGAAGGTGCTCTATCCTCAACTGCACTTCACTCAACCAAATCCAACAATTTCTCACCAAGGTTAGTTTTGAATTTCTTCCTTTCACTTTATTTTTTGAAGTTTTTGTAATTTAGGGTTTCGTTTTTTGCGGGATTGAGTTTTTGTTAATTTAGGATTTCGGTTTTTGCGAAATTGAATTAGGGATTTGATAATGTCAAGGGGGTCATCTTCAACCACTCGAATCCCAACCATATGTGGTTGTGGCATCCCTGTTGCAAAGGTTAGGTCTTGGACAAAAGATAACCTGGGTAGGATGTTTGTTGGTTGCAAGTTCTACAATCCAGAAACTGGGAGTAGGGGATGTAGCATGTTTTGTTGGTTGGATGATGGCAACACTGATTGGCAAAGAAATGTGATAAATGATCTTGTGATGGAGAAGAAGACCCTGCTCAATGATGTGAAAAATCTGAAGAAAGAAGACCCATTCCAAAAGTTTGACCCTCCTCTGCCTACCCTCTGCTGTCCATGTAGCACATACAAAGTGATAAAGTTGTTTTGATCCTTTGTGGCTATTATTTCACTAATAACATAATCATCCTTGAAACGTTTCCTACCATTATGTAAACTAAGCCCACGCCTCTTAAAATTAATATTTCTCCAACGTCATAATACCCTAATCTATTCTTTATTATGTCAGTGATAGTGAAGTAACATAATTCTTCTACCATTGGTTCCATATGAATTCTCCCTCCACTGTACTTGGTAGTCATTTTTTTAGTTTCCCATTTTCCACCATGATGAAGTTTCAAATTAATTAATGTCATTGTACTCCACAATTGCCACTGTTAACAAGAAAACATAATAAACAACATAAATTACTTTTTGCAAGTGCCAATTAAATTACAAAAACAACTAAACCACAGTAAAAAAATCTTAACAAATTGGCTTTGTAAAACGCAATTACCATCTTTTTTTAACCTAACCAGTCCAAAATTCAAGCTTTACAGCTCACAACCACACACATCCACAAATATGCTAAAAAAATAAAATTCAAACAATATTCTGCTGACTCAATATATATAGGCTTGAAAAAAAGGGTTTTTGTTAACTCACATTCACTTTAATGCGTTTTCCTTTGACCCTTCCTTTTCTCCAAAAGACTATACCTTTCTCGTGGTCTTCTACAAGAAGATTCCCCCTCTTTGCTGGATTGTGTGGTCCTGAAAATTGAAAGGACAATCTTTGACAGGGGAGAGAGAAGAAATGCCAGAGGAGAGAGAAGGGTTGAAGATTCGAAAATGGAAAATGGTGAATTTTGATGGTTGGGAAGAAGTAAATGGGAAGAAGAACTGGTAGGTGAGATGACTTAGGTTAGAATGAGAGAAAAGAAAAAAAAACGATGTTTTGGAGGAAAAATTAAGTCAACACCGGAATGTCGACAAATTAGCCGGAAAATCATAAACTGGTGTTTAGTTGCCAACAAAAGTAATTTAATTGGTCCTTCCCGCCAAAAAAAATTTTAAGTGGTGTTTCCCCACAAAAAGCCTAGTTTATTTGGTCCTTCCCCACAAAAAATCCTAAAACTAATTAATATAGATTAACGGTTTTTTCACCAAATACCCTCGACAAATTAAAAAATTCACCATATACCCTCAATGTTTCCGATATTCACCATATACCCCTGAGTTTTCAAAAACGTTCACCAGATGCCCTTTTTCTAACTGCCGTTAATTCACCGTTAGCTTTATTTACGATTTTGCCATCATTAAGCCTTAACCCTAACTCCTAATCCCCTAACCCCTAATTAACCCCCTAAACCCTAACCCTAATCCTAACCCCTAACCCACCCTCCCCTCCAGCCCAGCCCAGCCCCCCTCCACCCCACCCTAGCCCCCTCCCCTCCACCGCCGCGAGCCCCCCTACCCCCCCACCCCACCCTCTCCCGCGCATCTCCCCGACAATAATGAACACCCCCACCCCTCCCCTCCTACCACCGCAGCACCACCGCTGCTCCTGTTTTCCTCTATCTCTCGTGCTCTGCCTCGACCCAGCCCCTACCCCCAATTTATCTTCAATTTCTCATTCTGAGCTCTGATTTTTTGAATTTTTGCTTAATTCAGTTGCAGAACTTCAATTTAACTTCGTTTCTTTGGATTATAGTGAAAGGAATTCAAAAATTCCATAGAATTCGAAAACCCCGAACCCCGAATCGGGTTGTTGAGTTCGAAAAATCGGTGGAAGGGGAGGGGGTGTTGAATCAGGTTGTTGAGTTCGAAGAATCGGTGGATGGGGAGGGGGGTTGTTGAATCTGGGTTTTTGCGAAGAATCGGTGGAAGGGGAGGGGGTGTTGGGCTGCGGGTGGGGAGGGGAGGGGGTTCGCGACAATAGTTGGGGAGGGGAGGGGGTTCGCGACAGCAGGGGAAGGGGAGGGATAGGAGGTCGGCGGGGGATGGGAAGGGGGGGTCGATGGGAGAAGGGGAGGGTGGTGGTGGTGGTGAGGGGGTGATGGGGAAGGGGTGGTGGTGGTGAGGGGGTGGTGGTGATGGGGTAAGGGGTGGGTTAGGGTTTAGATTTTAGGGTTTGTGTTTAGATTAGATTTTAGGGATTAGGGATTAGGGTTTAGATTAGGGTTTAGATTTTAGGGTTATGGGTTAATAATGGCAAACTCGTAAATAAAGCTAACGGCGACTTAACTTCCGTTAGAAAAAGGGTAGATGGTGCATAGTTTTGAAAACTCAAGAGTATATGGTGAATATCTGAAACATTGAGGGTATATGGTGAATTTTTTAATTTATCGGGGGTATTTGGTGAAAAAACCGATTAATATACTTCATTAATTCTATAATTAAATTGTGCTAGAAAAGAGGTTTTTAAAAAGGAAAATTTGTTAAGAATAACTCAACCTTTCGGCGATATGTTTGAAATAAGTCAGACTTTGGATTAACTCTGAACAAGTAAAGCTTGTGAGGGTATTATCTTTTTTTAGGTTCAGGTGACCGGTAACTTAAAAAAAGGGTAATTTTTTTAATTTTCTTTTTGTTCGACTTATTTCTCTCCTCCAACCTTTTTTCTCCCTCCTCCATCCCTCTCTCACTCCACCATCTTCTCCATCCTCTCTTCCTCCCTCCTCCCCACCACAACCAATAACCAAGCCCCACCCTAGCTCCACCACCCCCACTAAAATGGTAAAACCTATTCAAAGCCACCACTAGTCCACTACCACTTAATAACTCAAAAATTTCTTCGGATTTGCTCTGTACCACCACCAACCAACATCTCCACCTCTTCTCCCTCCTTTACCACCCAGCACCACCACCCAGCACCACCACCACCCAGCACTAACCTCGACAAAGAAGGCGGAGTCTGCAATAGAGAGAAAGGAATGGGAATTGGGGTTGTTGGAGAATTGCTTTATACCATTACTACCCAGCACCTTTTTCTCCCTCCTACAAATTCTCTCCCCCCCCTCTCTCCTCCATCCTCGCTTCACTCATTCTCCTCTCATCAACTCTCATTTTTCCCATATCCACACTTTCTCTCTCCTCCTCCACTACCACCACCACCACCAACGCAGTCTCCGCCGCGTTGATCAACAACTGGCATCTTACTAAAAGTGATGTATGAATTAATGAAACAAATTCAAGAAATCAAATTATGATCAGTTTGATAAACTAGAAATAGAATAAATTAGGTTTTTGAAAAAGATGAAAAATAGTACCGATAACTGGAAAAAGAGAGAGCTTCGTCCATGGAGGTGGCCTCCATTGATGAAGGGAATAGAAGAAATTTGGTTCAGTTTTTTTTTGAATTTGCGGGGGGTGGGAAGAGGGGATGGGGGAGATGTTCGTTGGGGTAGGAAAGGGAGTGGTGGCGGGCAAAGGGGGTGGGAATGGGGGAGGTGTTCGCAGGGGTGGAGGAGGGGGCAACCGCAAGTTGAGAGAGTTGGGGGGGGGGGGGTGTTCGCAGCGGTGGGGGACGGGATGGGAGGGGTTTTGGGTAGGAAAACTATTTAGGTTTTTATTTTTAGTTTTTTTTTTTAATTTAATTAATTTGAATACAATTAAATTTGAAAACCTGAACCAATAAAAATAAGACACGTGGACAGGTTACCTATAATAACAGGTTATTTTCCTGTTGAACCAATTAAAAGCAGATACCCTCAAAAGCTTTGCTTATTCAGAGTTAATTAAAAATTTGACTTATGTTGAGCAGACCGCCCAAAGGTTAGCTTATCCTTGACAATTTTTCCTTTTAATAATTGGGATTTCATAAAAACTATTTTTAAAAGGTTTTTTCAAACATGGGCTTTTAAAAAGTTATTTTAAAACGTTTTAGAAAGTGGGTTTAATAATACTATTTATAAAAAAGGTTTTCGGAAATGGGTTAATAAAAAAGGTTAGAAAATGGATTGGGCTTAAAACATTTTATTTTAGACTCGTTCTTTATTCTTTCCTCGATCCGAACCAATTAGAGCGAGGTATTAGTCATCATAGGGTACTAAATGGGGAGACACGATTATGTGTCTACATTAACGAGTTTTCGACTCGAGTCGAGCAGGGTTTTCGAGTTTTCGAGTCGAGTCGAGCAGGGTTTTTGAGTTTTCGACTCGCTTGATTTATTCAAGATCTAAAGCAAACTAGGTGTTTTTCTCTCTAGCATAAACCCATATAAGATCTCTAAGTGTCTAATAATAAAGCATAAATCCGAGATAAAATCTAACTATCATTTTAATTGGCACGAGGCCTTACAAAATAGTTCTAGAACACGATAGGTGCGGCACACCATATAAATAGGTGCGGGTGCACCTAAAATATGTCTTCAAATTTTATCAGCGGGCCAAACGGTGCGGGCGCACCTTGCAAAACATTGCGGGTGTACCTTGCAAAACAATGTGGGCGCATATATTCTTCTGTCAAGCTCTTCTCTTCCTTTCCTTTTTGCGGGCAAAGGAGTGTAGTGGTGTTGGCACACCATGCCGTATTTAGCTCTCCGTAAGTGCTTCCTTTACCGTCTTTCACGATTGTTAATCGCATTTGGTGGTCTCCACCTACAATAATATAAACATGATAAAATAGGGTGAAAGCAAATGTACTAGAAAATAGGTCAAAAATGACCGAAAATCTAGCAAAAGGTCACTATAATCAAGGATGATCAAGTGAATACAATAGAAGGGAAAATGAGAAGAAAAAGGGAACAAAGGGAAGAAAGAGGCTCAAAAGGGGCCAAAAAGAGTCCATTAAGTTCGTTACAAGGTTATTACATCATAAATCGAGTATTTAGATAGCAAAACCAAAATACATAATACATTCTACTTAAACTACTTACTACAATTTATACATATTTATTTAGAAGTACTTATAGACATAAGTAGATACAAGCAAATAGTTCACATTTGGCTCACAATAAGATCCAACCTTCACTTAAATTGGTCTTGTAATACAAAGAAGCCTACAGAATAGGTGCAAAGAACAAAACAAATCAGCAAAAGCTGGTACACAAGTCCCACCACTTTCAAAAAGAGTATTGGTGGCTGAAAGTATATAACTTTTCTTATACTTCCAGAGAAATCCGGTTCAACTTAGCTAAACAATATTCCATGAACAGTATGAGAAGATTTAGGGAAAACAACCCTTCACTTAATTCACAAAAGATCCACAATAATGTTTACACAAACTCAGAAAACTTTTGCACAAATCATTTACATAAATTTGGAGAAGAGAACACGAATACAGAGCGGTTAGGCCATGTCTCTAGATTTTTGAGAGATGTCTCCCTACGTTATCACATTCTGCTTGTAAGACTTTTAGGACATGTCCATACAATAATAGTCAACACATTTCACAATCATATTCTCAAAGTACTTGAACACAAATAAATAAAGCTTAATTAAACTCTTAGAAACTATGTTTTCCATGCTAAGTTCCCACCTTAACTCAAAAGTATTCTTTTAGAACTTTATTGATTAAAAGAAGATCTAGTGCTTAACACTTAACGTTTTTTGTAAGCAACTACTTACTAATTGTAATTAATATTTAAATTAAGAAAACTAACTTAGATACTACCTCATATTAATTCCAAGGCTAAGAGTGAGGATAATTTATGTTCAGAAAGTTTTTTGTGAAAGTAG
This sequence comes from Beta corolliflora, assembly GCA_947648045.1. NCBI lineage: Eukaryota > Viridiplantae > Streptophyta > Magnoliopsida > Caryophyllales > Amaranthaceae > Beta > Beta corolliflora. The sequence goes on along the minus strand of CANSZD010001080.1, from coordinate 20,859 downwards.
TTATTACTACTGAAAGTAAGTATGCTCAATTAATGGAAAAATTAATTCTAATAATCCAACCTTTGGGCCGTTCGTTCAAATTAATCCCACCTTTTGATTATTTTTAATAATACGACCTTTTAACATGATCCGCTCATATTAAACCGTGACCTGTTGAAATAGATCGGTGACATTAGAATAGGTTAATTGGAGACGTGTCTTGTTCTAATTCGTTCTAATCTAATTAATTAATTTTAATATAACATTAACTAAAACAATTAACCACCAAAATATATTGGAAATAATAAAGCTAGTCCTAAGAGTAAATTCTTGATTTGGATGGCAATCCAAAATAGATTGTCTACTGTTGACATAATTAGTATATGGAACGTGCAGTGTAGCCTGATTTGTTCTCTCTATCAGCAGGACAATGAAAGTGTTCACCATCTCTTTTTTCAATGTGTGTATTCAACTGAGATATGGGCTAGTATTCTTAGTAAGTTCAATCTTACTTATACCAGGAGGGATTTTAGGGCTGAATGTAAGTTGGCTTGTACTAAAGCTCATAGGAAAAGTAGGGTTGCTAGATTGTATGTGATGTTATTTTCAGAAGCTGTCCATGCCATTTGGATCCAGAGGAACAATAAAAAAATTTAATGACTCTTGTCTCCCTCCACAGCAGGTGGTTAAGGAGATCATCTTTAGAGTGGCTTGTAACTGCAATGATGCAGATAGATCTCTCTTAGTTTACTGATTGCTGTTGTCTGGTTGTTTCTTTTGTTGCCTCTGTGAGGCTTTTTTGTTTTGCCTCTGTGTAGGCTGTTGTTGAGGGTGTTGGTGTTGTTTCGTACATTATTTTTTTTTTGTTAACAATAACAATTTTGAATTGCCAAAAAAAATGGATTTTTTAACAAGAATAATACAAACTTTTGCCCGTTCTCTCGCAATAATACAAACTTTTGATTATTTTTTTAATAATACAAACTTTTGGTCAAAATTCCTCCAGTAGGACAATACCGGTTTTTAACTTGTTGTAGGAGGTAACTGGCTGAGGTGGTTCAGGTGGGTGGGGGGTTGGGGGAGAGGGGACAAAGAAGAAAGATCATTTTGTAATTTTTCTTGATTTTTTTTATCGGTTATAAGTCAACTTGACCTACTGGAGGAATTTTGATGTAAAGTTTGTATTATTAAAAAATAATCAAAAGTTTGTATTATTCCGAGAGAACGGGCAAAAGTTTGTATTATTCTTGTTAAAAAATCCAAAAAAAAATTAACCACCAACCACGCCATTCACCGGGCCAACAACCACCCCCACATTCACCCCACACCACCACTAACCACCACCATGCAGCCGCACTACTACTGACCACCACAAACCAATCATTGTTGTCCACCAGAACTCACCACCGTCACCACCAGACACCCACTGCCATCCACCACAACTCACCACTGTCACTACCAATCACCCAGTGCTTGAATTCGATTCTAAGAAGTTTAATTAAATTAGTGGTGTGATGATGCTGAAAATGGTTTCCATATCCAAGAAACTTCTGCAGAAACCATGTACAGCAAGATTGAAACTTTTCAATGAGAAAACTGAGAATAAGACTGCAACAATTTAAACAAACATATGAAGTACCTGAAAGGATAAAATTTGTTCACCCAAGAATTCCAATTGAAACCGACCTCTTTAAATTTCTTGCAAAACTTTAGCCAAATTGGAAGCAATGAATTTTGTCGTTATCATCTTGAGTTAACCTCAAAACAAATCTCTAAGACCCCTTCATTTTTCACTTCTTTGTTAACCTTATGACTACAACAACAAAGCAAATTCAATGTCAATAACCCATACTGAATTCCTCTCGAGCTCCCATTTTTACAAACCCTCACCATCTCCTCCCTCCCTTCTTTACACTTGGTCAGCAACCCCATCACCTCCACCGCTCTTTCGAGTCCCGATTCCGCCATTCTAATCAAAATATACTCACAGGGAGTGGCAAGGCGTTGTGCACTGGGGGTGGGGGAGGGTGGGGGTGTTCACAGGGAGAGGGAGGGGGTGATAGGGCGTTTTCCGCACGGGTGGGAGAGGAGGTGGCAGGGGGTTTTGCACAGGGGTGGGGGAGGGGTGGCAAGGTGTAATCCCCCGTAATTTTATAAATTTTATAAAATATTTTAATGTATATTTATATTTATATATATTTTAGTATATTTTAGTATTTAAATGATTTACTTCTTGAAAGGTTGACTATTTGAAAGTCAAAGGAATTATTTAATGATTTTAAATAGTCAAACATTGAAAATTATTTAAATAGCTTAAAATACATTTTGGTTTAGTAAAGAGAATTTGAATTGGGTTAGAGGAACCCAACTACACAAATCATCCAACCATTAAATATTATTTTAGCCCAAACACTTTTTCCTAAGCCCAAAAAGGGGAAAACTATATAAACCCCCAAAACCCCAAAATTTCCCACACTCTATTTTCTCTCTCTTCCTTCGCCAATCTTTCGGCCCTCTCCTCTTCTTTTCTTCTCTCTCTTTTTCTTCTCTCTTCTCTCGGTTTTCTCCCTCCTCCTTCGCACGACAGCCGACGGCCACTGCCGACTACCGCTGACCGTGCCGCGCCGCCGTTCCCCGCCGGCGTCTTTCTCCTCCTCTCTTTGTTTTGGTTATTTTCTTCCTTTTCAAGTTATTTTCAATGCAAAGTTTATGTTTTTAAGAATTGTTTTAATATGTTTATGTTTAAAGTTATAGTTGATGATTTAAATATGAATCTAAGATTATGTAGTTTATGTAATGAAGTAATTAAAATTTCAGATTTAATAGTTATGTTTAAACTAGGGTTTTAAATATCAAAGTATGGATTTTTAGGGTTTTATAAGTTGGAAAACCATGGTAGTATATTATAGTTTGTGAAATTAAGCACTCTTATGATTTTAATTATGTTTAAGTATGTTAAAAAAGGGTTTTATTAAATTATAAGTTGCTGGAAATTTTGTAAGGATGCTTATGATGGAGTTTTTATGATCAAATTATGAGTTTTTAAGAGTTTTTAACAACTAGTATAGTGGTACTATACTAGGAGGCTTTAATAATTAAGTTTTAATGATGGAAAAGGTTTTTAAACACTTTTAAAGGGGATGTAAAGTATTTTAATATTGCTGGAAATTTCTAGAGTATTGATGTTGGATATGTTTGATTATTTTAGGCAGAGATTTCTCTTTAGGCGACTTTTAAGCTTGTGAAAGTGGTCACTCGTTTTGTCTACATAAGGTAAGTATATACCTATGTGTGGGTTGGATTAGTATCATGTCCTAAGAATAGGATTTATGTAGTATCATGCATAGGGAACTATTTTTAGTTCATATGTGATTTATATTCAAATTGAATTTGCATGTTTTATGCCGTTGTGTGAAGCATGTTGGTTATGATGATGATCTTATGTTTGTATGGAATATTGATGCAAGCATATGAGATTTCGGAACTTTATTTTATTAATTCACATGAGGGATTGATATTTATGTTGGTATTGGATCATGATTGAATCATGTTGTTCCCTTTGGATTATTTAATTACTTTATGAGGACCGAGGGCCTTATTTGGTAAGTTGGTTATTTAACCTATGAAAGGTTGGTTGGTCGTTGACTTGGTTCAACGAATAAATAAAGGTTATGGATTTAATATTGGAATTGTTCTTGGATTGCTAAGTTGATGATCACCTTATATAATCCGAAGATAAAAATTGAAGTTTATGTATCTTTGATGGTTATATTATTTGTCCTACTTGTGAGTCATAACAAGTGAATAAATTATTAATCATTTAAAGTGGAACGTGAATAGCAATAGCTTTAGACTTATGCACGTCTGAAGTGTTGGACTAGTATGAGTTGGAGTACATGATGGCAGCCCATGGCTTTTCTTGGGACCGGATTGATCACCGTGTCCTATTTTTATTTAAAAGGTTCCTCGATATCGTAGGTCAGGGGAGTACGGAGTCACGCCCGTACTTCGTCTTCTAAATTGAAGACTGGTTTGGTTTGGACAACTCTTTCCATTGCCAATTCCATCTAAATTAATTAACTTACTAGTTGTGGAGTTTAGTTCAGTAAAGTAGTCTGCTATGTTATTATATTATTATTTATTCCTGCTTAATGTTTATTAGTATCATGTTAGGTTATATGTTTATTTACTATGTAGTACTCAGCTTTGCTGATTACGTGCTTTGTGTGTATGTGTTGATCATGGCTATGCCTTATTGATCCTGTAATGACCCAATTGGTGAGCAATATCTCGGGATCAATAAAGCATCGTCGTTTACAGGTTTGAAGATGGTGCATCATGGGTTCGGGAATTGGAGAGCTTGTGTTGACTTTACATTTTACTTTGACTTTATGCTTTTCATAGTTGACTTTGACTATTGTGGTTGACTTTTACTTTTGAGGTTGGCTTTTGACTTTATGTTGGTTTGACCTTTAGAGTTGACTTTTTGGGTTGACTAAGTTTTATTTTCAAAGTTTATTTAATTATTATTTCCGCTGCAAAATTCTGAATAAGCCGATACGTTATCACACTGGCGATAATGCTTTGATAATTCTCTAAGTTTTATATTAAATGGTATTCTGCAAAAGAGAGAATTGTTGGGGTGTTACACAGGGTGTTGTCCGCATGGGATGGGGGAGGAGGTGGCAGGGGGTTTCGCACTGGGGGTGGTGGTTGCTCGTAGGGGGTTTCGCACTGGGGGTGGTGGTTGCTCGCATGGGGTGGTAGGGCGCTGGTGAGGGGAAGGAAGAGAGAAAGGGAGGTAAGAAAGAGTTCCAAAGGGAGGGGGATTAGAGAGAAAAGATAAAAATGAGAAAAAAAGAAAAAATATTTAATTTTACAACCACCACAGGTTACCGGTCTCACGGTTCAATATGAGCAGATCGTGTTAAAAGGTCGGATTATTAAAAAGTAATCAAAAGGTGGGATTTATTTGAGCGAACGACCCAAAAGTTGGATTATTAAAATCAATTTTTCCTTCAATTAATAGCATTTCATGAAGCGACTAACAAAATAAAAGTTAAAAGCATAGGATTTAAAGTATTTTTCTATAATCTTAGCTACTGCCTTATCTTAATTACCCATAGGTTTTACATTTACAAAAAGAGCTTACAAACAAATTATAACAAGAGAAACTATCGGTTTTTTACTAGTAAAACTATGTGTTTGTTCATAAACTAAAGCTTAAACTTGAGTTCCACAAAAGTGATAAGTTTATTCATAAAAAATAAGCAGTAGCTATCACCAAAATCAACTTAATAAAGATTTCAATACGAAATACACATCCAAAGTATAGTTTTTAGGGAAAAATTGTCAATAATAAGTCAATCTTTGAGCGATCTGCTCAAAATAAGTCAGACTTTGGATTAACTCTGAATAAGCAAAGCTTATGAGGGCTTTATCTTTTAATAGGTTCAGGTGATCGATGACCTGAAAAATGAGTAATTTTTGTAGTTTTAATTTTTCTTTGACTAACTTCTCTCCTCCAACCCTTTTTCTCCCGCCTCCATCCCTTTCTCACTCCACCATCTTCTCCAACCTCTCTTTATCCCTCCTCCCCACCACAACCAACACCAAAACCCCATCCTAGCTCCACTAACCCCACTAAAACTAACCCAAAACCCAGAATACTGTAATACTGTAATATGTGGTAAATGCCAACTGGTAATAATTTTTGGCAACTATTAAACCAAAAACAAGACTCTTCAAACCAATCGACATTTTCACTAGTGTAAAAAACCTTATATGACATAACAAAACTGATCTTGTTCTCTCAAAACTGAATCAGTAAATCCATCAAATTATGGGCGTAAAATTTTTGGGTAAGTTAACTGATCCGGTTAGGAGGAAAACCGTATAACTTTTTATTCAGTGATCCGGTTCGTCCCAACCGGCTTAGTTACGACCCAAAATGACAGGCCCAAAAGAGCATGTGATATAAGCCCAGTATCCAAAACTCTCCCTCACCTTATATTCACGCCTTTCAACCTACCCAGTACCCCCTCTCATTCTCTCTCCTCAACATAACCCTAACCCCCTAAGCTTCTCCCGCAACCTCTGTCCTCAACATAACCCTAACCCCCTCTCCTCTCTCCTCTCTCTACCACCAACGATCCGCCACCAATGTAAACACTTCGCCACCTAGTCGCGTCTTCTCACGCTGCGTGGCCTTCACGTCGTTGCCTTCACAAGCCGCCGTTGCCTTCACAAGTCTTCTCATGCCGGTCGTCGATTCATCTCCCACCATCGCCAAAAGACGAGTGACCACCTTCGCCTTCAACCATGCCGGTGAAGTCGTTCCCTTTCGCTTCAACCTTGTTGGATATAGGGTTTTTTTGTCTTTTTATTTTTCTAATTGTGTTGAGATCTAAGTTTTGTAATTATTTTTTATTCTCGTTTTTATTTTTGTAATTTTCGTTTAGATCTAAGTTTTGTAATTAATTTTTATTTTCGTAATTTTCTTTAAGATCTAGGTTTTAAAATTATTTTTTATTTTCGTAATTTTCATTCAGATTGAGGTCGTTTTTATTTTCGTTTTTTTTTGGTTGATTTTCGTTTTAATTTTCTTGTAAATTTTGTTTATTTTTGTTTATATTATTGTTGTAATTTTGCTGTAATTTCGTCAATTTAGTTTCGTTTTCTTGTTATTTTGGTTGAATTTATGATTTCGCCTGTTTTCTTTGGTTCATATTGTTTTTATTTCATCAATTTTACTTCTCTTCGTTTCGTCTGATTTGGGTAAATTATAATGAATTTGTCAGTTGCTTTTGTGGTATGGTTGAGATTGTGTGGTAGCAATTTTTTTATTTCTTACCCTTCACAAACTGATCCTGCTTTTGGTTGAAAATCGGATCAGTTATCCACTAACTGTTCTGGTTTTCAGCAAAACCCGGATTAGTTATCCACTTACTGATCCGGATTTTGGTGAAAACCGGATCAGTTGGATCAGTTAACAACTGATCCGAGCCCAACGGATACGATCCAAAACCGGATCAGTAACCCCGATTTTGACCGGATCTGATGATGTTTTTCCACTAGTGTTTACATCAACAGAAAACCAACTTTTCTCAGCTTACTCACTCTCTAGATCTCATCGATGGCTTTCATGAAGCCCCCATCCTCACCACTCTTTCCCACCACCCACCAACACCCCAAAAACAACACCACCGATCGACACTTCCCTATCAAATTGGGGACCCCATAATCCCTCTCTCTAATCAAATCACTCACTGACATAAACACCATAACACATCTCCCCCACGAATGCATCGCCTACCAACGTTCCATTGCTCTCAACCTCGAATCCCTCCTCTCCCAACGCTCTTCCCTCGAAAACAACCTTTTCTCTCTCCTAAAATCCGCCCAAATCCTCTACATCGTCCAATCTGACTCCCACCACATCCTCTTCTCTGTCCGATCCACCCTCAATCCTCACCGAAAATTTCTACGCCGAAGTCTGCCACTCTTCTCTGCCTCGACGCTATTTCACATAACTCCACTTGCGTTGATGATGCGATTCATGTTAAGAGGTTTCTAGAGATTGATGGAGAATAGGTGCTTTAGGGAGAGGTGGTGCTCGCATGGGATATAAATTCCATGCAAACACATAGAGTTGAACCTTATATATACCATATTGAAAAACTTCTTAAAACAAGCTTAAATTTCATCAAACAAGGTGGTTCTTGTGTACCTTAGTCTTTGGATTGAAAATCAAGGGTTTTCCCCTCTTAATGTTCGACTTCTTCTACTGGATTAGTAGCCTCCTTAATCCACATAAACAACATATTAAATATCAAATAATATTGCAACAAAGTTAACTAATTAACCCAAAAATTCAAATTTTGATTATTTATCTCAACTGTTTTCTTCTCATGTGTTCTTCTACGTTCCCTTTCTAATTTGCTCAAAATGATGTGTCCCCAGAGTGCACCACAACCTATGTAATTTAAATTTCAACTTGCATATCCAGTTCCAAGAGCAAAAAGACAAGAAAACACTAAAGAGGACATATGTGCTCTTGTAACACCCCAAAAATTCATAACCTTAATTGGAAGCGGAAACTGAACTTAAGCCTATGGATTATGGGCCTACTAAAAAAATAATAGCCTCGAATGGTCTTTTAAATACAGAAATGCTCATTGTAAAATAATAATGTATACCCATAATACAGAATATCCTAAATATCCCAAATTTATACGGAGTCACTTCAAGGATAATATTTCCGCAAAGATTCTTGTTGTAACCGAACTTGAGTTATCCTCAAAGTACCTGAATAATTGCAGAAAAATAGAGAAAAGGAAAATCACAGAAAAATAACCTAAAATGAGCGAAAAATTCAATAACTTTACTCTAACTCGTAAAAGCGGTTTTAGTTCGTGAACATTTTTGACACACAAGCATGCACTATATCCCTTTAGTAAATATTATCAAAGAATATTATCGTTAGCATTGCATAGTCTGCTGGCAAGGACTATATATGTAAGTTTATTTCATTGGCAAGCACAAGTTCTGGACATAGTGTACTTTTGTTATTGGTAAACATTAACATTCGACCACTTTGATCCATTTCGTATATCGTAAACATAATTCCTCCACCTGGTAACTTGCCCATTTACCAGTTCAGTTCGTAATTCCAAGCTAGCAGAACCATCCATTTTATTATAACATATAACGCTTACATATATTCATATTACTGAACAACATCCATAAATCATATAACCATTACTTACTAACAGAATTATAAACATGACTATTCATATAAGTATAATATGCATTGGCACGTACAAGTCATACATATGATCACATTATGTCACATAATTAGCATCATACAATCATATTCACACATTCGGGGACATTTAAAATGTTATACATCAGGTATACACATATTTGTTGTACATAAAGGTTACCTCATACGCTATTCCTTTACTTTACTCCTTAAGTATCGTCATAATCTAACCTCCAAGAGTCATCATACACAACCTCCTCAAAGTTATAACATAATAACCAATAATTAGATATGACCCTCTATCAAATAATCCTTGCTTAATCACCCTTAGTTCTTATAGGCTTTGATAGAAAACATGACATTAAAATATCTTACTCATATAATGAAACTAATCGAAGTTGAAAACAACTTTTAAACTTTAGCTTGAAATAATAAGCTTTTTACGTAAAACTCAATTGGGGTCTTTAAAAAACACTGAGTGGACTTCCATTTGAAACAAAATGAACATATAAAACAAGTGAGCTGATAACTCATACCTTAGACTTTTGGTTTACAAATGCAATTCAAGAACAGACATATATAATGAATGCAGCAGGGGAGCAGCGAAGTGGAAGCGGGGAAGGCAGCAAGCTGTCAGGATTGGTGGCCCACGTGGTCGGTGGCCGGCAAAAGGGCGACACCGGTGGTGGTGCGGGTGGAACAAGACAGCAATAACAGAAGACTTCAGGGGAGCCTAACTCCTTGCTTTGAACTCCAAATCGAGTGATTTTTGGGTCTAAATTCAAAAACTTTTGGAAAGCTACAACATTCATCCAAGAAGAATGGGCAAAATTCTAACTTTAAGAAATGAGAGTTTGAGCAAAACAGCACAACATAAAATGAGAGGAGTGAGAAAGTGGATATTTTGGGATGATTCATGGGTAATCAAAGAGGAGAAGGTACATCAATGGAATTTCAGAATTTGTTGATGAAGGGTTGAAAATCGGGAGAAGAAGGATTATAATTTCAGAAAGTTTGTTACCCAAACTTATTAATTGAACTTGGGATTTTTGGTTGAGCTTAAAGTGACCATCCATGGCTATTTATAGGCCATCAATAGCGGAAATACCATGAAATTTGCTAATGGTTTATTGAGAAAACCATGGGAGAATTTGGTGGATGCAGAAATAAATGGAAAAAGTTGTTTGTTTTGGAATCAAAACCATGTTTTCCATGGTAAGTAGTACGCGGGAAAAAGGAGGAGGATGAAGAGATGATTTATTTTTCTTTTTCCTTTTATTTTCATTTTGTGTTATTTGGAGTGTAAATGGGTTGTTCTTATTTGGGCTCGAAACTTAAGTATTGAATTTTAGCTAAAATCATTTCCAGGTTGGTCTTTGTAAGAAGAACGCCTACTTTTAATTTAAAATTAGATACGGTCCAAGTCCAATATTAAGAATAGAATATGTCACCTTTCTTAATATCGTGACTAGTTTAATCTATTTAGCGACCAGCTTAATCTATTTAGTGACCAATTTAATATACTCAGTAATCACATTATTTAACTCATTCAGTGACTAGTTTAATCCATTTAGTGATTAGTTTAATCCGTTCGGTAAGACTGCCGGATTATGTTTTGAAATTGTGTGTTGTAGTTCGAGAATAAAAGGGAAACAAAGGAAGGAGAAGAGAAGGAATGACTAGGTTAGTGTGAGATGCTTAAGGATAGTATTAGTTAGAGTGAGATGGAATGAGCTTGTTAGGAGAATGTAAGCTTGAGTTTGTTTAATTTTATGGTAAAATTAGACCGTCTATTCTAATAGTTTGTGAAATCATTGACCCAAAAGTTATGTAGGAAAAGTAAATATGTTTTCTTATAAAAACATTAGTACTATAAACTACATTATAATTAAACCATTACCATCACTCTTGAAATAACTAAAGTAAATATATTTAGAAAATAATTAACCATGATCATTTCAAAAAAAAAATTGGACGTAATTATGCTAATAAACATAATTAGTAATTAATAAAACGATATAAAAGTTTAGGGTATTACATCTCTATACAGCTAGAAATGCGTGGAGGAGGGAAAGGATGAAACTATTCTAGGCAGCTAGGGTTTTGGCTCTATGCTGGTGATATAAACAATACCCTCACACTTTGGTATATATAGAAAGATGAGGTAGGGTTAGTTTCGGAATTTAGCGTAATTAACTTGGCTAATTTGGTCATTTCCCACCTTAGGTCTAATCCAGAAAATTCTGCTCTTAATAATGAGCAGTAACTCCCTTAAATTGTTTCTTAAAACCTTATTACCCAAAATCTAATCCCCCAAAATTTGAACCACATTTCAATAAGGATAAGTCGAGTCTAAGTTTTTCGTAATGCACTTTTATATGCTTCTTAATTTGTTCCAAATATTTCATCTTTTAACACCTTTTCTTATAACGTTTTTAACATTTCCTTTTTCAACATCCATATTATATGACTTGAAAATACAAAATATTCTAATTATAATCTATTCATGTAATCTACTTAACTCAGAGAATTGCTAATCTCCTAATAAACACAAACATAATTTACACATAAAAGTTCACAAACAAGAAATTATTCGGAAAAATTGACAGGAACAGTCCCAATTATGGGCGTTCACCATTTTCGATCTGTAACTAATGATTAATTCACGAGAAGCCTCAACTATGCATCATTTTTTTAAAAAAATTTGGTCCCAAGAAATTAATGACGTCCTTACAATAGGTAAACCACAGTTTTTTTTTCGCCACCACCTATTCAAAGACAGTTTCTTCCTCTTTTGTTAAAATCAGAAATTAGGAGAGAGAAAATCCACATAGAAAAACTTCTTCAAAACAATTCATCAATGGAGGTCACAGACGGCGTCGTTTTGAAATCTTTTCACCGTGTTGTTACATCTACATAGGAAAACCTTCTTTTACCACAAAAAATTTACCTTTTTTGAATTCCCATATTAAACTTAGGAGAGAATCGAATACCCAGTTTCAGAGAACTTGTATTAAAAGTAGTAAATTATGGGTTTGAAGAAAAAAATTACCTGGACTATTATTCAATGGTTTCCTCCCCAGTTGTTAAATATGTTTTCTGGAATGCATTAATAATTTGAATTTTATACTTGTTAGAGAAACCGTTAAGAAGCGGCAAGAGATAAACGCGCTGATGGAATCCAAGAAATCAATGGATTCCGAGTTGGTTACGTCCGAGTCTGGGTGAAGGAGTTGCGGGCTAAGTTGACTCCGCTCAAAGACGGCAAGTCGGGTGCTGAGGTGGCGAAGGAGGTCTTGTCGGCTGGATTCGGCGTCTGGGCGTAAGGGGGAAGCCATGGTGAGGTGCAAGGGCGGTCATGGAGGATAAAGAGGAGAAGGGAAGAGGAAGAGTGAAAGAAAAGAAAAAGGAAACACAGATAATAATAATAGATAACTAGTATTTTGGCACGGGCGATACCTCGGGTAAGTTACAATTAATTAATTATCGCATATACTATTATTTGTCCTTTAAAAAAAGGGGTGTGCTATATACAGCAAAAAAAAAGGCTAAATACAGCAAAACATATTAAAAGACTAACCTATCTTGGGGGATACTATGACAAATGACCCGCTTTTGGGAGTCATATGACAAATGACCCCTTATATGGGAGATCAATCCATGACAAATGACCCCCATAGGGGTGTCATCTATGATAAATGACCCCATTCCCGCCATATCCCTACCGCGTCAAACATATAATATAACCCGACACGAAAACTTTAGGCGCCGGCTATTATGTTAGGGGGGATGTGATATGCCCATTTCAGAATTTTTCCCAACCCTAACGCATCCAACTTTATAAATAAATGTGACACGTTGGCTTGTGTGCACAAGTACTTATGGTAAATGTACTTTCGCTGCATTGCTTTGCACCCCTGCGTACGATATTTCTTTTTTTTTATTATAAAAAAATTAAAATTAACCTTGGTTAAGTTAGGCATAATTTTAGATCTTTGTATTTAGCGTTTTTTTTGCGGTATATAACACTTATGTAAAAAAAAACATATACTATTATTCGTAAGTTTCATAATTGATTTTATTAGCGTTTTTGTAATTTTCAATATAGTGCAAAATTAAAAGAGCCCATCAATGTTTAATGTTTCAAATTAAACAATAAAAAAGTCTTATAATTATATGTAATTATAAAGACATAGATAAGTTGTTTAGAAAAACTTCTAAGGAATTATTGGGGATAAAAATAACAATTTCAATAAAATTGGGGTAAGAGAATATTATTAACTTAATAAAAGTGTTAGAGATCAAAAAACTTGTCTATGTCTTTATAGTTACATATAATTATAAGACTTTATTATGTTTTTACTTTGAAACATTAAACATTGAAATCGGTGGATTGGTGGTTAAGCTACTCGCATTTTATTTCAAACTGGTTCGATTCTTACTACACATTCTCTTTTTTAATAATCTTAAGTTGGGATTGACGAATGCCCATAGTTGGAATTGTTCCTATTAATCTTTCCAAATTATTTTAACAATGCAATGATGATTACCTAAACTAACTTTTGGTTTAAAAAATGAGGCTATTCCAAAAATAGGATATCATTCCAGAAAAAGGATTACCGATATCTTCATCAACCACTGACCCTTTAATTTTGATCTGGTCTGTAATAGAACTGGGCAAAAACTTCACCAGTTGCTCCATTTGCTTTCGAGTGAACAACTATCCAGGCTAACCTACGAAGCATTTGTAGCCATTATAATCTAGGGTAGCTGTGCCTACTGTTATTCCATTTAGGCCCAGAGCTTCCTTTTTTATCCTTTTCAGCTATAATTTATAATTGTCTGCCATGCCTAGACTCCCATTTTTGAAACAATCCGATGATATACCAACATTAATCTACATTGTGCCCCTTTTATCCACACACTTTGCACGTCAACAAAGTTTTATCACTTAGGGTCAAAATAAACATAGTAGACATTTCAATCTCGACTTTAGGTGTAGGTTTTCAGCATTTCCTTTGTGATTCTTCCGGTTAGAGCACGAACAAGCGGCCTCAAGAGCAGGGCTGTTTTTTTAGATTCTTATGGCCCCGTTTTTTATAACTAAATGAGGCCCTATTGTAATTATAAGCACAACCTTTAAACCTCTAATTTTATTCTATAACAGAGTTGTCTCTTCCTTTTTCATAATTCTTATAATTATGTATAGTATGCTATTTTTTTGATAGTTTTTCCAGTTTTTCATTAATCAGGCTAAAGCCAAATCATAGGATACAATGAATAAAGCACTGCTATATCAATGAGTTTGAGTCTACATTACAGGCCATGAGTTATCGAGGACAAAACCATCAAAAACACAAATACACATCATATGACATATCAATTTCTTCTATGATGCATAATAATTCACCAAAACAATCTACCGATTGCCCAACATTTAATAATCTATTATACTTATAATCTAATAATGTTGTTCTCATCTAGTCATCTCCCTAATCATTGCATTTTAATCCAAAACGAGAAAAAAAATCTGCAATTTAGTAATTGAAATATTGAAGGTGAATTGAAAAATATACCCACCAATAAAAAACAAAAAAATAAACAAGAACATAAAAAATACCCGGTTTCACCGACAATAGCTAGCTTTTGATGATGAATACTCAAAGCTTGTAAGTGGTATAATTTCTTCTTTCTCTTGGTATATTTGCAATTGAGATTTTTCTTTCTCTTGATAAACAAAAAAATAATTGGAGGAGGATGATGAAGAAAGGTTGAACTTGAATTGTGTTTTATAATTGGGGAAAATTTTAGTCGTTTGACACATAAAATCTGGAGATTTAGTTGAGAAAAAAAATTAATTAATTGTTCAATTGAAATCAATTCAAGAATTTTGAAGGTCTTTGCCAAAATCTCCATAGTCACTGGCTCCCGAATTTAGAGAGAGAAATGATGCGTGTCGTTTCCAGCAACAAAATTAAATTTATAAGTCACTCACTAGCTCTAACAAATAGATAGGAAAGTAAGGGTCGAACCCACGAGATCGACGTTATTATCTTAAACTAATTATTTAATTATATAAATAACTATTACTATATAATATTGGGGGTTTTCAAATATCAAAACTATACTAAAACAATTAAACTAAACTTATAAATATAAATTGCGGGTAATAAATTCGGTTTAAAATATAATAAAGAAGCTAATAGGAGACACGTAATTTCCTCTTGAGATAGGGTTTAATCATTGAATCATTTAACTAGTTGATAGATAGATTGGTTAACAAATAATCCCTTGAACGCAAGAAAATTAGTTGCTTTATCATTCATACTAACTAAACCCCATGAACGCACGCAAGTTCAGTCCTAATCAAATATATCAATTTAACAATGAAAGCATGTATTAAATTAACAAACTTGACCGCTTTAAGAACACCAATCAATTAACTTTAATCGCCCGGGAAAGCTCGCAACTAAATTAAATTTAACATCACACAAAATTCCAAAGAATAATATCGGAGCAAGAAGACTTCAACCTAATAATATTACTGTTAATCCAAGCAAATAACCATGAATAAAACCCTAGGTGATCAATCCAAAATTAACATTCATAAATTATAAACTCGGATAACGAATTTCGTCCCGAATACCCAATCAAACTAATCAATTGAACAAACATATTTCATAATTTCATAAACCCATAACAAGATTCAATTACATGTTCCTACTAGTTTAAACTACTCTAAATTAGATATGAAAACAAAGAAAAGAAATAGAAAAGAGTAGAGAAAACTCATTGTGGATGAGTTCCGGACTACATCTTCGCCATCCTCTCGCGTCGACCTCTGTATTTCTGTTCTCCTCGTTACTGCTTGCTGCTTCTGTACTGCTGTTAAGCGCCCTCTTTATATTGTTGCTGTTGTGTGTATTCTGCCTCCAGCCAAAACCCTCCTCTTTTTCTCAATACCCCACGTGGTATTTTTGTAGCCCAACAAAACAAAAGGCTGCCTCCTATTCTCTATTTCCTTACATATGCTGCGTGTGTTTTGTTCTCTGGAGCATTGGGTTTATTAAGTTTTGTTGCTAAGTGAAATATGTGGGTCCAACCATTAATATTTCAACTCCTTAATACAATTAAAAAATATGGTCTGCTTCCCTATAATGTAATTTCGACCCAGTAAACAGCTAAATTAGTTTTTGCTTCCTTCTCCAAAGTTGTAGGTTTCGATCTCAGCTTTCAGCAGCCACTTGAATCGTCTCAATTTGACTCCAGTATGAGTGAGATATGGCACAAAATACTTATATCGCCCCACGAAGTAAGTAATCTTGAATTTAGTGCATCTTTCTAAAAACTTAGTTAAATAGGTTATCACTAAATAATTAATATAGACACAAATTCATCTTTTAAACACTAAAAATAATTATCAAGTGATTAAACCGAAATATCCTAAAAGTATAATATTTAACCCATATAACTCAAATGGACTGACATTAAGAATATTATATTAAAGGGGAAAAATATGTATAAATAGGCACTTATCAAGAAATCAATGAAGGATTTGAAGCGTGACTTAACTAACTTGGGGAATGAAAATCAGAGCGTGATTTGGGTTTTTTTGGGAAAGAGATATCGATAATGGAAGAGAGAGAAAGGGTATTCATTTTAATTGCCAAAAATATCGATTTTTTTGGTAGAGCGCTTATCTCAAATTTGGGCCCCTAAAAAAATGTGGCCCTGTGCTGTGGACCACTATGCACGGGCTTAAATCCGGCCCTGCTCAAGAGTAGGATGATTATCATGAGTAGTTGGCTCCTCTGTGGACTATATTTAGGATCTAGGCCATTTAAGAACCGAAACAACCTAGATTCCTCTTTTTTGTTGGCTTATAACTTCAATGAATTTTTTCACTTCAATTCATCAGTTGAAGTAGTGATCTCAGGGAGCAAGTTCGTGCATTCTAGTTGTTCCCACATCCTAGTGAGGGCAGTTTAATACTTAATTACAATGTACGAGTTTTGTTTCATTCATACAAAATCTTTGTTCTACTTATACTTGCTAGAACTATTTGTCAAGGCAAGAAGTTCCAAGGGTGTAAAATATCACAAAGAATCAATTAAAAAGATCCCCAAAGTCCAATAAGGGAATTCGTTGGGTCCTTTGTCAATGTGTTTCAATGTAAGCCTGAAACTGGAGGCACATAGAATAAGCATCAGACTTATAATTGAGAGGGAAAACCCATAAAAATTAAAAGAAATCATCTAAAAACAAGATATAATATAAACAACTAATTTTACTAGAAAACAGGGAATCAAGTCCATAAATCTGTGAATAATAACAAAAACAACTATTATTACACTTGTAGAGGGGTAAAAGGGTAACCAACGAACAAAACTTACCGAGTGACAAGCCTAGCAAATATTGGAGCTAGGCTCCTTATTACATACTATAAGTGTAGTGACAAAATTGTATCTCCCCACCGAATACGCAAATGATAAAAACATATCGTCGTCCTAATTTGGTTCTTCCCAAAGGAAGAAAGAATCGAACGTGCTAAAAACCAAAAGCGTTTTAAGAAACATAAAGTCTATTTATTAAATTCAAGCCAAATATTAAAGGCCTAATTCATTATTCATGATAATTAATTGTATTTTTAATATTTTAATAATAATTATTCCATATATTTATTTTCTAAAGGATATTTCAAAAATCATATTTTTATTCCTAAAGATAGTTGATTTCGAATTTCAAAAAATAAAGTTTCATCAATGATAAAAAGAAATCTTAAAATGAGCCAAATTCGCTCCAAATGCGTTGTGCCAAGCGCAAGCTTGATGCGCTAAACACAATGGCTCATATGCCGAGCGCATGGCCCATGCATGCCATGCATTGCCGTTGCACTGGGCGCAACCCTCGTTCTTATCTCCGCGGTTTTCGGGCTTTCTTTCTCCCTATAAATAACTTTGTTTTTCTACGAACATTTTCCTACGACTTCACAACTTCATAATACACTTTCCCTACAACTTTAACAGTTAACAACTCACATTCAAACAAGTTCAAACACATTCACACTACATTCAAACTCCATTAATTTGCATTTAAGCTTCAAGATTGCTCCTCCTGCGGATCGTTACATAAGACCCAGGCTACAAAGGTATTATTCTTGAGGGTCAATTCCAATTAAATTCCTCTTGTATTTACAATCTATTTGTCATGATGTAGATCTTCACTAGTGGAAAAATGCTCAAATGCTCCGTATTTGACTCTTAGCGGACGTCGTACGAGCATTTGAGCATTTTCACAAATGCTCCGGTTTAACCGGAGCATTTATTTGATCAAATGCTCCGGTTGTTCAAAAACCGAAGCATTTGACCCCCAAATGCTCCGGTTGTCAAGGAAAAACCGGAGCATTTGTATCTCAAATGCTCCGGTTTTCCCTTGACAACCGGAGCATTTGCTAATATTTTCTTTTTAAAAAAAAATTGTACAGCTTTCTAAAGCTGCACAACGACAACACAACAAGCATCAGCAGCAGAACCATTGTGTTTCAACATAGTACACATGCATCAAATGTCTCATTAAATGATATTGACCAAAGAACAAATACATAAAAGTAATTATAACTCCCCGTATAAATTTTTGCAAATATTAATTTAACACATTACACTCTAGACAATATACGAACTTAGACAACATCTTCTCCAAATCTAAAAACTCAAAACACCAACATCATAGACTCTAACATCTAGGATAAGATTTTTTAGCTAGATCGAAACTCTTGAACCTCCGTGAGGGCTTCGGTTCCTTCTCGGGAAGAGGAATAGGATCCCTTAAAAAGCAAAGAACGAGGGTGTGCATTATCGGTTTGACCAAGTAAAATCAAAACACAAAATGAAGCACACACCAAAAAAATAAAGGACATTTCTCGGAAGAAGAAAGTGCGGAACAATTACCCAAATTCTTTGTTCGGACCCTTTGCGACTTGTAGTGCCTTACCACCTCCATATTTCTTGGTAAACTCATCCTCGACTCTCTCAAGGAAAGCAATTAGAATCCGCCTGCCCGCGACTACCATTGCAACAACACAATAAGTGCACCACGGAGAGGCACATAGCAAGAGTCAAGAAAGGCCAACTACTACCCATAACAAAAAACGACCCGGCCAAAGACAGTCATGGGCTAAGAGATACATAATCTAGCAAGATGTATAAACCAAACGGAAGGCAAGGGGGAGGACCACACTAGGGTCAATTAAGAGTTTGGACACATTCTTTTTCTTGTCACTTTGCCAATCTAAACTCACGATACCATTCAACCGTGAACATACAACAATAATATCAATCTATATAAGTTCAATTGAATCCATCCAAACATGGCGGAATGCACCAAACAAGAAATATTAGTCACCAAACTCAAAGGTGATTTGTTTAGCTCATCTGTCTAAGTCATGATATAGATTAAGGACGGACCCATAAAATAAGTGAGGATAACACAATTAATTCTATGCCAAACATAACATAAAGGTGCATAATCGGATGGATATCACACAAAAATGAAGAAAGGTGTGATATCAATAGAACCAAGTGTCTGGCAAACAAACAAACAATTAGAACAAAAAACACCTTAAGATACTTGATGGACCTTTCAAAGTGCAAATGCACACCATGCAGAAGTTCCATATCAAACTCATTACATCTTTGCATGCAATGTGTCTAATGTTACTAAGTTCATCAACCCCCTTCCCTCTTTCATCCTTTTCCCCACTAATGACTAAACATTCTATTCTTTCAAGGTTATAAGAAGGCAAATTTGTAGATGTGTCCGTGCTTTGTTTGTGAGAGTATATTCATGAGTTGAGACATATCGAGCTATGCATAATTCGAACCGTTCAAAACACTTTTTGTTTAAATCATCAAAAATATTGGAGTAAATGTTATATCTCAAATTTTGGAGTAAGGATAAGAACATGATTAAATGTTGCAATCTAAATCCTTAAAGCATTCACTGAATATTGGAGTAATTAGCAAGGAATGGTTTACTCGTCGATAATGAAAAGAGCTATTATTAGAAACATTCAACGCGAGCATAGCGTTTGTTAGTGTTCGGTTCACATAGCACCCCAAAACAAAGTACATGAAATATATAATACAACTATTATCACTTGTTCCTTAACTACATATATACAAAATACGGAAACCATCTTAGGAGCAAAATCTTCAAAACACCATCTAAGGTGAAACAAGGGTCTTGATTCCAATTCCCTTAAAACCCTCCTATCGGACGTCCGTATAACAAGCGGGAAAAAGTTGCTCTAAAGTAACGATTGACCGCCCGACAACAAAAGTTAGAAGGGAGCTGCAATATTTAAGCCCTATCATATTTAACCAATTATCAACGCCTGAAAAGTTAAGTCATATTAGAAATTGAAATAAAGACACATACATCCGAATAGACAACAAGAAGCACGCCCGGACTAAGCCCTGCGACCCAAAACCTTTTTATCCTATGTCATCCCCCTCTATGTTTTATTACGAGAAAGTCAAAGTTGTTGCAATTGTCATTCAAAGGAACTAAGAGGACAAGTTTGTGATAGATGGCCAAGACGAGTGATAATCATTGCGAAAAATATAATAAATATATATTAATACTTTACCAGAAGGATCATATTTAGAACACGAAGCAACCAAGAAAGGCCATATTTTGTTCATTCTTGGTAGTAATCTATTTCCATCGAGTCCTTCAGCGACGATCAAAGAATGTCTTGCAGATTATGAAACGGAACATAAAGATGCTAGTGCTTGATGCCTTCTTCAATTACTTTTCTTTCTCATGTCCCCAAATGCTTCCTCTACTGCTCACCGGTTATAGTAATACCATCCTATGTGAATGACCACAAAAACAAAGAACAATTGCAGCCCTTGCATACTTAGCCTTGGACGATTAAATCCAACTATGACAAGGTTTGCTTGACACCTAGCGGTAGAAATATATGAGTGCCACTAAACAGAACTTTCACTTCTTTTGTAGTCCTCCCTAATGCGGCAGAGATTACCACAATTCCACGGTAATCAATAACATCGGATATCTACAACGATCTTAAGACGAGTGGATTCAAGGATCCC